>JAQPPZ010002499.1:13000000-13247838 GCA_028583015.1 Wollemia nobilis
GTGAGGGGGCAAAAAACGTACCTGCGGGCTCCGCCTGAGCCGGTGAGTCGAAGACGTGGTCTATCCACTGGTCGCCCGCAAATGTAGATATATCGTCCTTCTCCGTAGCAGTCTCTAAGACCTTGCTCTTCTTGGGCGGCGGAGTGGTATCCGGCTGTGGTGCTACCTCCTTCTCAGGCGCAGGCCCTTGCTCTTTAGGCCTTTCTGACCTCTTCCTCTTAAGAGGTGCGAGTTCTTCCTCTTGGGTGATAGGTGTCAAACTAATAGAACTCTTTGGGGCCTTAGGGGGCTTCACGGTCACCTTGACAGCCTTTTTCTTTCGAAGCACGGGGGACACTTCTGCCGAGGAAGTCTGCTTTGCTTGGGTCACGTGCGTGGGTACTTCTCCTTTGGATGACGCGGCCTTAGCATGTTGCTTCTCGGTCGGCTGCTGCATTCTGGGCTCCTCAATCCTCTCTTCCCGCGACTGCTGACTGGAGCCCTCACCACTCGTTTGCAATTGCTTAGGTGGGACCTGCCCCTTTTGTAGGCGAAGGCCTGGGGGCACGATGTGACGAAACACCACTGGCCGCCACGTGGCGTGATGTTTGTCGTAGAGGTCGAAAAAGGTGTCGTCGTCTTTTATGTCCTTCACGGATTTGTCTTTTCCGGTCCTGACACGCATTTTCCACCACTCTTCTATTTTGTCCAGTCTCCAACCCCTCCTCTGCAGTCTTGCCTCTAATCTCTTGTATACATCTGTATTCGGCCTGTGTCCTATATTTCGGCCAGGGTCAAACTCGACCTCTACGCAGTAGAAGTCATGCCAAGGTGGGAAAGACTGCATGTCCTCGATATACCACTCCAGATCTTCGTCTTGGTTATTGCGTTCTTCCAGAATCCCCAATTGAGGACAGACGTGAAACTCTTGGCGAGATGTAAAGTCTTTTATGATGTCCAAGGGGTCGTATTTCCACTTTTGCGGTAGCTCCACCAAGCCGAAACTTGAGAGCGTGGCATGCAAGTATTGATGTTGTCCATTGGTGTCAACTTCGATCCCGGCCCAGGTGATGGGGTATTCAAACAGGTGGCCTTTTCTCCTTCCCTGACCATATTTTGCGTCTGTATAATCCATCTGCCGAGACACCTCTAGGCCGAACTGATATTCTGATGCATAATAGGGCAGCAAGAAAGGTTTGCCCATGAAGCCGAAAACCCTTATCACAAGTCCCTGCGTAAGGCGAAAAGTGTCGCCGTAATTCTGATCACTGAATTGGTCCCTCAATGCTTGCGGGACGCGCGGGCATGAACCGTGAAGGAGAGCGAGAGATGGACCCAAGAATGATATATTGAATTGGTAGTACGATTCCTCCTTCCATAGAACTTTGGTCCACTCATAGACCGGTAGCCGTGCGCCTTTGTCATCTTCGCGCTGTACAGGGAGCGACCGCAGGCGGCTGTGCATATGAAATAAAAATAACCAGGCCAAGGCCGAGCAATACCTGAAACCATCTCGCGCACCGGTCTTATACTCCCGCAGCTGTTGGTGCATTCCCCGGGTGACGCAATCTGCCCAATTGAAGAAAATCGGCTTGGTCTTATCTGTCATCTCATTTGGGTCATAGAACTCTCCTCTCAGAATACACTCGGCGAGGGAAATCTGGTATGGGAGGACTGTCGCGTCCGAGCCGAGACCTAAGACCCAAGCCAGCATAGTGTATATGCTAGTGCTCTTGAATTCGCTCAAAGGCCTTCCTTGTTTTGGCCATTGCCGCGGCGGAATAGGCTCATGAAGCTGAGAGCTCATAAAGTCCCGCATCCTCTGGTTATCTGAATACCTATCCGTCTGTTCTCCCAAGTTGACGCCTTTAACAATATAGTCTTCCTTATTCAACTGTATGCCCGGCGCGAAGGCCGCTTCAACGGTATCAGAGTAGAGTGAAAACAAGACATTGCCCTGGTGGTCGCATACTTGCCTTGTGTTCGACCTGTAGTATTCGGCAATCGCCGCTATTAGCTCAGGGCAGTGATGTACCTCCGGGCATAAGAACCAGTAGAGATTAGACGAGTACGCCGCAGCATAAGGATTCGAAGGGGAAAACTTATTCCGCCATTTGTCAATTGTCTGCCTTATCTGGCTGGTACTCTGGGAGTAAATCCCATCTCTGAGCTTGACCCAACTGTCAGAGGGTGGAGGAGGAATTGGCTTCGGCTTCGCGACTCGCGGCTTCTTTTCTTCTCCTGCCTCGGCCAACTTAGCTTTCCCTTTATCTTTCTGCTCTTTCTTCTGCCCACTCGCAGGCGTGCCTGACGCCGCTGGCGCTTCTGCTGCAGCTTTCTGCTGTCCTTCTTTCTTTCCCATGGCGCTAGTATAATCCAGTCCAGAGTGCGCTGGAATTCGACTGACCAAGTGCCCTCGCGAGAGCGCTATTTTATATGGAGAGTTCGAGGTAGAAGCTTCAATAGGTGGCGCAGCCGAGTACTTTAAATTCAATGCGAGGAGCGCGGGGTTGGTAGGAGTTGATATCGAGCTAGGGTGGCCATGCACACGATCTCTCTTGGGAGTGTAAACATTTAAACCTTTGCCGCCTTAGAATGTCCACCTTTTAATAAGTACTTATGGAACACGTGCAAATCGTTCCCCTTTTGGCACGCTTTTCTATGCCGCTAGCTCGAGAAACGGGGCCCACTTTATAATTTCATGCTTTCCTCCATATCGCTCAAATTCCGAGCGATTTCGGGTTTGGGCCCTCATAGCGAGCGAAGGCGAGACTTTTTCCATTCAAAACAAATGTTTGACCTTTTCCCTTACCCGTTGTCGCTGTTTTGACGTGTGCGCTTTGGGGAAAGTGGTGCTTGGCGAGCGAAAGCGAGCAACCCACACTTGGGGAAATTCTAGCCCCTTTCATATTCCTGGCGACGCCTGTCTTGAACTCCCGTTGTCGCTAAAAAGTAGAAGCGACTTCGAGCCTATTCGAAAACTTGGGCGCTTTCGAGACCTTTATGCCTAAAAGCGCTCGGGCGTTTTTTCTTGATATCGCTCGAAACTTTCGAGCGCGCCCGAGATCGCTAAAAAGTTGAGCGACCTCGAGCTTCTTTCTTAAAAGCGAGCGCGGACGGGATTTTGCATATAACTTCTTTCAATTTACCCATTCCCGCCGTCGTCGAAACTTTGGAGCGCTCTTGAGGATTTACACACTTAGCGAGCGAAAGCGAGACCGCCCACACTTAGCAGATTTTCGGGCCTCTTTTACTCGTTCCCCTCTGTGCTCTGAATCGCTCAAATCTCGAAAGCGCTTCTGGGATTGCTTAAAATCTGAGCGATCTCGGGCCTTTTGACTTGGCAAACTTTCTTTTGTTTGTCCCTAATTCGGCCATAGCTTGGAAGGGATTCCCGTTTTCGCCCAAAAGGCGAAGCGACTTCAGGGCGTTGGCACTTTAGCGAGCGAAGGCAGGCAGGCTGATTTTTGCTTCTCTTCTCGGCCATCCCCATATCTCCCTTTTGCGAAGGAGACTGCTTCTGCATCTTAACACCAAAAGCTTGCGGACCCACAGGTCCGGCGAACTACTTGGCTCAACAGCCTAAAGAACAAAAACAACTTAAAAGCATATTTACAGACAGATAAAAAGGAAAAGCATAAAGGAAAATATGTACAAGGGGGAAACTTCAACTGAGAGTTTTAGTTGCGATAGGCTTTCAGATGAAAGCCATTGACAGGAATGGGGAGGATATGACCCTCCATGTCCCTCAGGACGAAAGCATTGAATTGATTGACTCTGGCGATCTGAAAGGGGCCTTCCCAGAAGGCGTCAAATTTGTCATGATTGCCCGGTTTTGCCTTTAATGCATCCCATTTGAGCACTAGGTCACCAATTTTGAAAATTCGGGCTGTGGTCCCTTTAGAGAACCAATTGCGTGTAGTGTTAGCGTGCTTCATGAAAGCTTCATGAGCTCTCTCCCTCTGCTCCTCAAGCTGCAATAACTGAGCTAATCTGGCATCAAGGGGATCCAGGTTGTCTTTTTCATCATCAAGCAACCAGAGTGCAGGCATCTCAATGTGGGTAGGCAGAACCGCCTCTTTCCCATAGACTAACGCATATGGCGATGTTCTAATGGATTTCTTTATGGATATGCGATCTGCCCATAGAGCTTGATCCAGGTGTAAGTGCCATGACCTCTTATTTCTCTCAAGGGTCTTCTTTATGATATTCATCAATTTTTTATTTGTAGACTCTGCGAGGCCATTTCCCTGTGGGTAATAATTGGAGGAAGCTTTATGATAGATGTTGTATTTGCAAGTGAATTCTGTCAGTATAGCCCCTTTAAACCCTGGACCATTGTCCGTCACAATCGCCTCCGGAATCCCGAAGCGAGTTATCAAACTCTCCAGGAAGGCGACAACTGTCTCTTGATCGGCATGTTTTGTGGGTATAGCCTCGGCCCAGCGAGTGAAGTAGTCTGTGGCAGTCAAAATGAATTTGTGCCCTGCTGAGGATTCTGGGGAGATTTTACCCACGAAGTCCAATCCCCACTGCTGGAAAGGGAATTCTACCTGTATGGGTTGTAAGGGCATTGGAGCATTTTTGTTCCGGCCGGCAAACCTTTGACACTTCTCGCACCTCTGGCAAGCTTTCTGGGTGTCCGCGAAGATGGTGGGCCAATAGTAGCCTGCCTTTATTATCTTTAAGGCCGTAGGCCTTCCCGAAAGGTGTCCCCCTGACATTCCGGAATGGAATTCGTCAAGGATTTTCTGTTTTTCAGTTCCTTTGACACAACGTAGAAGGACTCCATCAATATTTTTATAAAACAGCCCCTCGGGGCGTAGAACGTACTTTAGAGCGTTAAGCCGGAACCTCCTCCTTTGCGAGGCG
Organism: Wollemia nobilis; assembly: GCA_028583015.1. Lineage (NCBI taxonomy): Eukaryota > Viridiplantae > Streptophyta > Pinopsida > Araucariales > Araucariaceae > Wollemia > Wollemia nobilis. Next base: position 13,004,852 of record JAQPPZ010002499.1, read on the forward strand.
GTGAGTTGATCTGGACACTTCCCTGTGTTGAAATACCACATTATTTCATCAGCCCAGTCGCTTTCCTCAGGCAATGAATTGACAAGGTTAACCTCCATCACTGGGTCTTCCCATTGACAAGCAGACACTTCGGCGGCGGCGCTTCTAGCCAACTCCTGGCATAATGCCCGCCCTCGGACAAGTTTGGTGGGTCGAACCTCTATGTCGAATTCTTGGATTTTGGTAATCCACCCTGCTCTCTTGTGGCCTGGTTCACCCTGAATAATGAAACTTCTGACGTCTGGGTGAATCACGAAGACTGTGATCCGGCTTTGAGAGACAAAGTGCTTAAACTTTCTCAAGGATCTCATGACTGCATGCACTTGCCGCTCGATGAAATTATATCTCTCCTCATGTGGCTGTATCACCTGGCTCAAGAAGGCTATCGGACGCTCCTCGCCATCATCTCCTTTTTGGGTTAGGACTGCAGCATAGCTCTCAGGTTCCCCAACCGCATATAGGATAAAATCTTTCGAATAGTCCGGGTTTACTAGCACAGGTGCTTGAGAGATTCTAGTTTTGATTTCTTCGAATGCTTTCTTTCTTTCTTCAGTCCAAAGAAAATCAACATCCTTCTTTAATAATTCAGCCATAGGTTTGATGACTTGAGCGAAGTCAGGAACGAACTTCCTCACAAAGTTGATTTGGCCAAAAAAAGATTGGAGCCCCTTTTTGTTGACTGGAAGAGGAAGCTTCAGAAGGGCTTCCGCTCTATCGGGGTCAATTGATAGTCCCTTTTCAGAAATAACGTGGCCTAACAACTTCCCCTCCTTGACTGCGAAAACAGATTTCTTGGGGTTGATGGATATGCCAAATTCTCGGCATCTCTCAAACACTTGCTCCAGGTGAGAAGTGTGTTCCTCCCGTTTGTGGGAGAACACGGTCATGTCATCTAAATAAATGACGATAATTTTGTTCAGCAGTTCCCGAAAGGCGAGGTCCATGGCCCTCTGAAATGTGGCCCCGACATTAGACAAGCCAAAAGGCATGCGTTGATAAGCAAACGTCCCCCATTTAGTGGTGAACGTTGTCTTGTGTTGATCTTCATCTTTCACCCATACTTGGTTGTAGCCAGAAAATCCGTCTAAGAGGGAAAACCGTTGGGCTCCTGCGACCACATGGAGAATCTGGTCGATCTGCGGGAGCGGGTAGTGATCCTTGAGAGAGGCCTTGTTTAGATTGCGAAAATCAACGCAGAGGCGGATGTCCCCGTTCTTCTTTCTAACCGGGACCAAATTGGCGACCCAGGAGGAATGCTTGATAGGGTAAATGATCTTGGCTTCCAGCATCTTCATCAATTCTGCCTTCATCATAGCTTCGATCTTGGGGTTAACTGCTCTCTGCTTCTGCCTGAAAGGTTTAACCCCTTCTTCCAACTCTATGGTGTGTTGGATTATTTCTCTGTCATACCCCTTGAGATCTTGATAACACCAAGCCACAATGTCTGGATATCTCTTACACAAGGCTCGAATCTGTTCCAGCTCTTCCGCTGTGCAGTCTATCCCTACTTTGATTGTCTTTCCTGGTTCCAGTTCCAACTCTCTATACTGCTTGGCGTCGACCTTGATTCTATGAGATATAGCTCTATCATTTTGGTCAAACAAGCTCTCAAGGGTTATTAGTCCCTTTGGGACATGATTGTTCTTCAACTGTATCAACCCCTCATATTGCTCGTCATCAGGGTCTCTACCTTCGATTGAACTTGCTTCGTGTATCATAAAAGTGACGATATCTTCATCACAATCAAACACCTGCCAATGGGTGTCTTTATCAGGCACAGAAGGCCTGTAAATAGTACGAACCGGCTTCGGCTTTTGCATAGTGTCATCAGCCGGGACGTATCTGGCTCCAACAGAAGCCAATATGTCAGCGTGTTTGTTTTTCTCTCTGGAGATAGCTTTGACATTCAAGGAGTCGAATGACTCCATCAGATCCCAGACACGGTTGCGATAAGCTTTGAGATAATGCTTTTTTGAGGCACATTTGTTGGTGATCTGATTACACACCAGCTCTGAGTCTCCGAAGATCTGCAGCTGTTTGATCCCGAGCCTTTCCGCTTTCTTCAAACCCAAGCATAGGGCTTCATATTCTGCTGCATTGTTGGTGCAACTCCAGGCCAGTCTGTAGCAGTAGTCCTTTTGTATGCCAGAGGGAGAGACTAAGAGGACGCCTGCTCCGGCGCCATTCTTGCATCTGGCACCGTCAAAATACAGTTTCCATAACTCATCAGGTGCAGGACCTATATCTTCTTTCATCGTCTCCTTTGGCTTCTCAGGCTGGGTAACAGAGTAGCAGGCTATGTCGGTCTCAATCATGGCATTGAAATCCAACAAGGAGAATTCGTCTTCTGCTCTCAATTGTTCCATAGTTTCCTCTACCAGGTCCATTTCTTCAAGTTCCTCAGACGTTAGGATCATTTCTCCCTGTTGTTCCTCTCCGAGTATCTTCCCGACCAGAAAAGTGGAAGGCTTTTCATTGTATATTTTGACTTTTCTTCCTTTGAAAGGGACTTCCATGTGAGAATAATCTAGCGAGAGGTATCCCCCGAGCTTGGCGGTGAACTCCCTTGAGAGGCACATGCCAAAGTAGGGTTCTAAATCAACAACCACAACTTCCTGAATCACTGTTATATCTGGGGCCTTATGTAACTGAATGGGGATGTCCTTGATGACACCCACCGTCTTTACTGGAGTGTCGTCTAGTTGCAGAACACCCTGACTACTCCGGGTGTACTCCATGCCCATTTCTTCACAAACTGCTCTTGGCATGAGGGTAGTTGATGCGTCGGAGTCGACCATGCAGTTGTGTACCACATGCCCTTCCATTCGTAAAGACAAATAGAAAGGGGGTGGTCTATTTTTGCCAGTGATTGACGTTGTCAGGGGTTGAGCCAGCACGGGTTGTGACGACTTTGCCCCTTTTACGGTCTTCAAGGACTCTTGCAATAAGTCCACTTGTCCCGGGAGCTGAAGGGCATCGTACATACTAATCTTCGCTGGAGTTCTTTTGAGCTCATCAACGATATTATATTTGGCAGTGGACGATTCATCAACCTCCTTTGCTAACTCATATTTAGTACGATACTGCTGAGTTGCTTCGACCCTTTGTCGTTTTGTCAATGATGGGTACCGAAGCTTTTCTCGGGCCTGCTCCTGTGTTTCGACAGGCGGCTGGTTTATTGGAGCTTTAGTGAGAGGTACTTTCTCTTTGGCCGATGGCAGCGGAGGTGTTTTGTTGGGAGCATTTGCGGTCGAACCCGCAGCTGGTTGTGTCCTTTCCCTCCGAGCATATACCTTCAATGGCTTCATTTGGGCAGGTTCGACCTCAATCGGTCTCTTGCCTTCTTTAGTCAGAAGTGAAACGGGATCCTCTTCGGAAACAACAAAGTTTTGCTCTTCTCGGATCATATTCACTTGATCATCTTCATCCTCGGGGATGCTACCGGCGAGGGTCTGGAGGTAGTGTTGGTGCAGCATACAGCTATCCTCTCCGTGAGGGTCATTGCAGGTAGAGCACCAGGTTACTTGATCTGCAGAGCTGAGTCCTGCGTTGGTGGCTGCATTCCTTGCAGGAGGTCTCTGGTTCTGGGCGGCCTGTTCTCTTGTTAGCGTCGGAGGAGGGTAGGGCCTCCTGGGAACGAACTCCTGTTGGGCTTGCTTCTTCTTCATCACGGCCATGTCATTAGACAGTGTCTGACAGACGGTGGTCAGTGACTCCATCTGTTTCAGGATCTTGGATTGTACATCCACGGTTTGCACTGGTTGGGCTGGTGGGGGTAACGGAGCTAATGGCGGCTGAGATGAAAGCGGAGGAACAGACTGAGGCGGGAGATGCACCTTAGGTGGATAATGAGTGATTGTCGGAGCGGGGTTCCAGGTTGGATCGGGATATGAAGAAGATGAGGCGGATGCTGGTGGATACTGTGATTGTGGAAAGTCCGGGTAGATGGGCGGTTGCACCTTGTGCGGGAGCCTACCTATACTTATCATATCTAGTTCCGCTCTTTGAGCTGCCTCATACAAATCAGGGAAGGTGTTTACTCGGGCCAACTTAATGACCAGGCTGATATCTGGGCCAAATGCCCTGACGTAGTAGTGAGCAGCTTGTCCGTCAGAAGGACGAAGCTCAGGAGGAACTCTTTTCAAGGACCGTGCAAATCTCACATTAAAATCTGAGATTTCCTCCTGCGGGTGCCGCTGGATAGTTTGGAATTGATGTAACAGCGAAGATGGGTCTGCGGATTCATTGAATCCCTTACATAGCCGACCAGCGAGTGCAGGCCATCCAGTAATGACACCTTCAGGCAGGGATCTGTACCAATATAGCAACTTGCCTCGCAAGGAGAGCGCCAGCAGACGAGTCTTGACACTTTCATTGGTAATGGAGTGAAGCGCAGCCAAGGCCAGAATGTCTTGAATGTGCTCATACGCCGTCTTTCGAGTCCCATCATAAGTTGGAATAGCTTTTAAAGCAGCAGGTGGGACAACATCTTGTCCCGCTAGAGCAAGAGGCCCAGTGGAGTCGACGGTCGGGAATAGATCAGCGGCATTTTGTTGATTCTGAGCTGCCATGTCTCCTTCCTCCTCTTCGAGCTGATCGGTTGTATAGTCGGTATCAGTATCGTCCGAGGTTGTAGGTTGTTCTTCGATCTCAGCCTCTTCAACCTCCTCTATCTCTTCCACTTCTTCAATTATAGGTTCCACTTCTTGTTGAGCTTGGTAATCGGCTACCCTCGGGTGCTCTCCAGCAGCGTTGATGTCGATTTCGTAAAACTCGGGCTCTTGTCCCGGATTCCTAGCTCTCCACCTTCTCGTATGCATGAAGGCACTTTTGGTATTGGACCAGTCTTACAGACTCAGAGAATATTCAGGTAATGCAGAGTCGCCAGGTGTTCTGATTTTAACAGCAATGAAGCGAACACCGATGCTTCGATTCTGTTTTGGGGTGGGAAACCTTCGGGTCCCACCGGGCGTGCCAGAGAAACTGTTGGTTACGAATCTGCCACTAGGAAAGGTTTTAGGTCTTTGCGCCCTAGATTCGCCCAGCAGATTGAAAGGCCGGAAGGAAGAGATGCCTTCCGTGCCAATCTCCGGAGAAGGCCGGCTTCCTATGGTTTTTTAGTTTAGTTTAGGGTGCTGAAAGAGATTTAAAAGTGCAGAAAGAGATGTAAATGTGATGTACTTCGGGTGAAGGAGATAAGCAGCACAGTTACTAACCAGACGCTTTTACCAACAACAATCAAAACAATGTATACCTAGAAACATTAGCACTTTCCTACCCTATGTATCCTTTCTATCTTATTCCAAATACACTTAATTGCCAATGCTGAGATCCAGATATGCAGAATGACAGCAATCAGAAAAATAAGCAACATGAAGCAGAAATATTAAAGAAAGGCAGCATACAAGATAGACGCAACTAATGAGCCAAGCATACTTTTGTATTAAGAGCAGATGTACAGCTTAGAGAAGTTTCTTAGCAAGATATCCCCTTTTTCCCCCCTTTTTACAATGAGACACACTTGCTATTTATAGCATTTTTCCCTCCCAATTACAATGAGAAGCGCAGATCCCCAAACCTGCCAAAAGCTGCAAAAGCTGCAAAAAGGGGAGAGATTTGATCTTGGTAGGCCATCCCTGTACTTGCAGTATGCTCTCACTTGATCTCGTACAACTTCTGACAGTCTTGGTCGCTGAAAAGGGGGCTATCGTCTAGCTTTGGTAGATGGGGTACAATTATCTTTCAATGCTCAGCTACTCTTTCTCAAAGTCTAATCAGCGCGAACTCCAAAATCTGACCTGGAGAAGAGGGGAAAGACATCCCAAACGCTCTCTTTGACAGCAGCCGAAAATCGCTGAAAAGGCAAGATGCGCCCAGAATCGCTAAAGAGCGAAGGCGATCTTGGGAATGATGATTCAAGGCAACCTTTGGCCTGAGCTCGAAAGCGCTCACAAAATGAGCGATTTCGGGCTTTTCTGCTTGGCGCTGGCGATTTCGAGCTCGGGGAAACCTCTTTGCTGGATGTCGCTAGGAAAGCCGAGCGATTTCGGGTTTGGGGAAGAGCGACAACGATTTCGGGCTCAAAGCCTTAGCAACCTCGCAAGCTCAAAAGCGCTGGAAACTCTTGCGCGCTAGGCAGCTTTTCTCTTCGCGACGGCGATCTCGAGCCCGCCTACTCCTCTCTGGTGCCCCTTTTCGCTCGAAACGTGCCATAGCGACGGGCGGATAGTGCGCGCGGTAGCGACTTCGGGTTCAAAGGACTTAGGCAAATCTGCCACCTTGAAACACGACCCTTAGTCGCTCAAAAACTCATCTTGCCCGAAATCGCGCAACAAAAACAACGATATTGGGAAAGGGGGAAACACTTAGTAAAATTTTACAATTTTTATGCCGATGATGGCATTAGACCTGATGGAAGCTGGGGACCGAAAACAGAACACCTTGCAGAAGCACCAAGGAAAATCACCATAACATATGAGGAAAGAACGGAGAAGAAGGAGAGTGGCAACAACCTGATAAAATTTACGCCCCTATCAAAAATGTGGCAACAGTTCCTAAATCTATCATTCCACTTCTCCATTGTTGGGAATCTCACCACCGTGCTACATGCTCCACGAGCCAACACTATTACAAGAGAATAATTGATATGATTGATGATGATTACAATGACAATATCCCTTCTTTATATACCCATATTTTAATGCTACTTTGGGGAGTCGACTCCTAAACCCTTATCCCACTCATTATTATAATATAATAAACCTCGGGTTATGTGTGGCCCATGCCATGTTAGTAGTCATATCATTATTTAATAGTGCTTGTTATTACACCTCATGGGAGGTTAGCTTGGTTGTAATGATCAGCATGTATTTAACATTTGATATTACATCAATGAAAATTGGTTAATCCCTATCATCGGTATTAGAGCAAGGTTAAAGAGGCTACAAATCCTCTATTTGGTTACAACCCACTAAATCTGCTCATGCAAAAGCAAAGAATCAAGTGGAGTTTGAGAGTTTTTTTTCCTGCCTTTGGCGCTAGTAGAGGACCAACCAAGAAGAAAATTTGCAATAAGGCACATGTTACTAGAGGTTGGAGGCGCTTGTTGACAATGAGAAGAGGATGGCAGTTATTTAATATTATTCTACCACACATTGCAAGGTATCTTTGAAATTTTGTGGAAATGAATCATCGGATTTCTTGCTTTCAAATGTAGTACTCTACACATCCTATAACGAGGAATTAAACCAAGCATGGTAAACTGTTCATTGCTATAATTTTTAATGGTACCCACCATAATGCTATGTTGTGGGTCTATAATGGATTAGCACCCAAAACTTCTTTGATGCAGAGGGTTCTCAAAGGATTCCAGTATAGTTTTCACAGATCTGGGGAAATTTTATATATTGCACAAGGCAGGTGAGTAGTCATCTGTGGGAACCAAACCCACCACCACGTTGAAGCTCACCCACAACCTGATCCGATTTTGGGTGCTCTAAAAGTGCATGTTTGTCGGGTAAGTCAAAAACATGAGGCTTTGTCGTCATCGTGTCAAAAATAATCATAGAGTTCCAACTCCCATCTGCTCTCTGAACCAATGCTAGTGCCCATATTAAGCAGGGCAATCCGGCCTAGTGCTAACAACAAAAAAAATCAATTTGGGTTTTTTTATTTTTTTGACAGGGGGTGTTCTTATTTAATTGGGACCTTGACATTTCGATCCAATGTTTTTAGGTAGCCTAAATATAGCAGCTTTAAGTTGCAAAACTTTGGAAACAATGGCAACAATGCACACACACCAAAATTTGTTTTATTATTACCCAGGTGTTGTAGGTGAGTTGGAGAGGAGAGGGCAATCCTCCAAGGGAGGTCCCAAGTTTGAATCTCCACCCTACCAAAAAGCTGAATTGGGTACCCAAAATCCAATTGATAATGTTGGTGCGGGTAGGACTGGGTGCGACTCCCGGGTGACTTTGACGGTATAGAACCCCCTGTTCGTGGTCTCTCAGACCAAGGCGGCCCCACAAGGGGTTTTTCGCTTAAAACAAAAAAATTTGTTTTATTCTTCTTCCAATTTATTGCATCTCTATGTATATTTAAATGTCTTGCTACAAAGAGCGACGACGAACATGGTTGTTCTGTGTAGGCTAAATGGCCTAGGAAGATAATCTCTTTTTGGGGTTTCTACCATCTATGAAGGGAAGAATGAATCAACAATACTTCACATTTAGTCTCAACTCCACACATTGAGAGTCCACGATAGAGAAAGCATTGAAGTTTTTCTTCGTCGAGTTGCAGAGTTGAAAGCCAAATTGAATGCCATAGGAGAAAAAGTGGAAGATAATCTCTTAGTACCGATCATACTGAGCTCTACCAGATTCATTTCGAGCGCTAATCACCTCCTTGCAATTCTCAAGTAGGAAGGTGTCATTTGATGAGTTGGTGAATATGCTTCAATAGGAAGAAGCAACCAACAAATTAATCAGTTCACAAACAATACACTCATTTACACTAAGTCTGGTAAAAAGATGTTACATACCAAACCTAGCCATCGGCTAGGTTCTCCATGTGCAAATATTTCATATTTATTAGAGTAGATATTTTATTGAAAATCACCTTATCGTTTTTATCTTCTTTCACTGCGTATTCGCACTGTGCCTTAAATGCGGGATCTGCCCTCCTAGTGGCTATATTCTTTTATAGTAAAATCATTCATCGCTGAATTGTGTTTATATTTCCATTGTCTTCTATATTCGTTGTTATATTTACGTTCGGTGTGCTTAATCGTGTGTTGAGCGTGGGAAGGTAAGGAAGACCTTACCAAGTGGTATCAGTTTGCCTTCGATCCAAGCAAGGCCTCAGGCAATTTCGAACAATTTCGAGAGCGGCGGATCTTCCAATCGCAAGACACAGCAGGTGCCAAACACGTCTTCAGCAACTCGGATTATCGCAGGCTAGCCAGCCAAACCTTGGGAGAACGCAGGTTTTGGAATAGGTCTTTCAGTGGTTCGCTTAAACAACTTCTGCTGAGCATAACACAGTCGCAGTCGCCATTCACGTATCGAAAATTGCTTTTACCTGATCAATGTTCCATTAAATCGTGAGGGAAGCCGTCAACCAATCATAATTCATGAAAATATTCAATAATTCGGGCAAAGCTAAGGTCGTTCGTTTAATTTAAATTGCTGACGTCAGATAAAAAAAAATTTCGTTGCGTTGGGTTTAAATATTTATCCCACATTTAGTGTATAAAGTTTGTATAGGGGTTTAAAAAGCATAAGTCACACCTTCTACGGTGTGACTTCGGTCACACGTTGGGAATTCCTTCGCGCGTAGTCTGGCGGGCTTCTCCGTTAGCCAATCCTCCGTGTCTTCTGTCCAGTGGTTTCGCGTCGGGTCGTGGTCTCCTGTCCAGTCTTTTGCATCGATTTGCGGTCCAGCTGTCGTGTCTTGTCCGATCTGCTCGTGTCACGGTCTCCTGTCCAGTATTCTACGTCGATTTGCGGTCCAGCTGTCGTGTCTTGTCCGATCTGCTCGCGTCTCGGTCCTTCGTGTCCTATCGTGTCCGATCTACTCGCGTGTCCTGTCGTGTCCGATCTTCTCGTGTGTCTTGTCGTGTCCGGTCCTTCGTGTACTGTCATGTCAGGGTCTCGTCGGTCGTGTCAATTTTGCGGTGTCGTTGGTCGGTCTAGTCTATCTTACGTCATGTCATATACGTGTCGCTCGTGTCTTGATCAGTCGTGACACATCGTCGGTCTTAGTCACTGTCGTGTATATCGCTCAAAGCTCAAGAACTTTTAAGCAGGCGATTCTGGAAGGTGCATGAGCAACAGGTGGACCAAAGGACCTGACGGTCGACTATCAAGCTCGAATACACCCAACAAAGACATAAGAAGACCTCATCGAAGCCAAGGTACAAAAAATTCTCCTTCTCCTTTCAAAATTGGCAGTTATAATCCGAGTCATCCACTGGTTGATCCCATGGCTGCTAACCCTTCCCCAACTCACGACAACGTCACACAAGGAGAATCAGGCAACTCTGCCATTACCACTGATGAAGCTCTTCGACACTTACTAGATGGTATGGTCCAACTTAATATCAACATATCTAAACTGTTGGACACACAAAATCGACCTAATCCCAACGCTAATTCCCATAATCACTATCACGAACAAAGGAATGAGGAAAATAATGACCAGGATGAAAATTGGGAGCAACAAAGAGGCAATCCGGATAATTACAGGAATCACTTTCATCAACAGAGATATAACCAAGATCAGGATAGGGATATGGGTTATCACCAACCGAGAGGTCCTAATAATTTTCCACGCATTGATATGCCCACTTTTGAAGGTCATGATCCTCGTGGTTGGATAGCAAAGATGGAAGGCATTCTGGACTTATACCAAATTAGGGATTCTGATAAAGTCCCTTTCGTTGCATCAAAATTAGGCACTGAGGCCTACCAATGGTTCGTATGGCTTAAACGCGAGAAAGGAGCTACTATTTACTGGAATAATTTCACTACCTATTTTTTAGAAAGATTTGATGAAGGAGCTACATCATCATACACAGTAAGACTGTTATCTCTTAAACAAGAAGGATCGGTTAGTGAGTTCGTCTCGGAATTCACCAGTTTACTACCGTATACATTACACCTCAGTCCAGACACTGTGGTAGGAGCTTTTCGCAATGGATTGAAAGAAAATATTAAGGTTGAGGTGGACATTCAAAATCCAACCTCGTTGAATGATTGCATAAGAATAGCCAAGCTGGCTGAGAAGAGAGTTCAAATGTTTACACGACGTGAAACTTATAGTCGTCCTTCGTATCGCAACAACTCCTTTCGCAGAAATGATCAACCATCAAGATACTTTTGCTATAAATGTCGCAATCACCATCCCAGGGAACAAGCATGTGCACAAAAACAAAACTTTCATATTGAATGCGATCAATATGAAGGAGAAGAGGAAGAAGCATACCACCAGGAAGAACCTATGCAAGAAGAACTATCAAGTGTTCTAGAAGAGAAGGAGGAGGATACAATGGCTATTTCCGTGCATGCCCTCATGGGGTTAACAGCCCACCATACAATCAAGGTACCGGGATTTCTCCGCCAGAAAAAGGTGAATGTGCTAATTGATTCAGGCAGTACCCACAATTTTATCGACATCAAAACAGCAAAAGCTTTGAACTTATTCATTAACTCTTCCAACAAAGACAAATTCCAGGTTCTAGTAGCCAACGGGGTGAATGCTCAATGTGTTGGGAGAACATCTCCAGTTTCCATTAAAATGGGAACTTATACATGGTATGGATCTCTCTTCGTAATGAATTTAGGGAACTCTGATGTCATTTTGGGAGTCGAATGGTTGGAAACACTAGACACGGTTAGCTTCAATTTCAAAAAATTATTTGTGGAATGGAAGGAAAACGGACGGGTCATTCGCTTACAAGGCATTACTACTCCTCCATCACAGATGGTGAGCTCTCATAGTATGGAGAAGATGTTAAAAAAGGGTGGATACGGATTCATAGCTCAAATTAATTGTTTGGAAAAGCAATCTCGAGCAACTTCGGATATTACTGCTCCAGATTTACGAGACATCGTAGCAAATTACGAAGAGGTCTTCCAAGAACCTAAAGGATTACCACCTAAACGATCTCATGACCATGCCATCCATTTGATTCTAGGGAGTGTTCCACCTAACAGTCGTCCTTATCGCTATCCTCAACCACAAAAGACAGAAATCGAGCAGATCGTTCAGGATCTGCTAGACCATGGAGTCATTCGTCACAACACTAGCCCTTATTCCTCACCTGTAGTTCTGGCCCGACGAAAAGATAACTCTTGGCGTATGTGTCCTGATTTTCGTTCCCTCAATAAACTCACTATCAAGGACAAATTTCCTATTCCTGTCATAGATGACCTACTAGACGAGTTGCATGGTGCAAAATTTTTCACAAAATTAGACCTTCGCTCGGGATTTCACCAAATCCGTGTCAGAGAAGAAGATATTCCCAAAACTGCTTTTCGTACTCATGAAGGTCATTACGAATTTTTGGTCATGCCTTTTGGTCTCACTAATGCACCATCCACATTCCAAAGTCTCATGAACCAAGTGTTTCGTCCACTCCTCCGTAAGTTTGTGTTAGTTTTTTTTTATGACATTCTCATATATAGCAAAACATGGAAGGATCATTTAAATCATGTGGATAAGGTCCTTCACATTTTACACAGAGAAAAGTTATTTGTCAAGCATTCCAAATGTTCATTTGGGGTCCAAGAAGTCGAGTATCTTGGTCATATAGTTTCCCATGAAGGCGTCAAAGTCGACCCCAATAAGATTAAGGCAATTCAAGAGTGGCCTTTACCTAAAACCATCAAGAAACTTCGTGGTTTTTTGGGTCTCACGGGCTACTATCGCAAGTTTGTATGGAATTATGGTAAGATTGCAGCACCTCTCACAGCACTCACAAAGAAGGATGCTTTTCATTGGTCAGAAGAGGCCACTCAAGCCTTCAAAGCGCTTAAGGAGGCCATGTGTACAACTCCAGTTTTAGCAACTCCAAATTTTCACAAACCATTTGTTATTGAATGTGATGCGTCTGGCACAGGAATTGGGGCTATATTAATGCAAGAAGGTCATCCGTTGGCATTCGAAAGTAAACAGCTATCGGGAAAAAATTTGGGAAGATCAACATACGAAAAAGAAATGTTGGCAATACTTCACGCGGTAGAAAAATGGAGACACTACCTAATCAGCAGCCGCTTCATTATAAAAACAGATCATAGTAGTCTCAAACATTTTCTTGAGCAAAGGTTTTCCTATCCGAAACAAAATAAGTGGTTAACCAAACTATTGGGTTATGATTTTGTTATCGAGTATAAGAAGGGGAAGGAAAATGTAGCCGCTGATGCATTATCCAGGAAATACGAAGACGAAGTAGTCATTAACGCTATTTCGGGCCCTTGCTCCCAATGGGTGAATCAATTACAAAATGAATGGTTATCCAATAGCGAAACTACTCAGATAATTCAAGAATTATCTATAGGGTCCTCTAAATACCCTTTATTCTCTTATGAAGATAAAATCTTACGGAAGAAAAACCGCATATACATTCCACACAATTCAGAACTCAAATCAAAGATCCTCGACGAATCGCACGCTTCTCCATCAGCGGGACATTCAGGATTTTTGAAGACATATTTAAGGGTCAAACAATCATTTTGTTGGAAAGGATTAAAAGCAGAAGTCAAACAATGGGTAGCAGAATGTGAAGTTTGCCAGCGCAATAAAGGAGAAACAATCAAATCACCAGGGTTGTTACAACCATTACCCATCCCTGAGCGTCAGTGGGAACATATATCCATGGATTTTATTGAAGGTCTTCCTAAATCAGAAGGCAGGACAGTAATCTTCGTAGTCGTCGATCGCTTATCCAAATATGCTCATTTTCAGGCTTTACAACATCCGTTTTCCGCAAGCAAGGTGGCAAAGGTATTTATGGATTCCATCTTCAAATTACATGGTATGCCAAAAAATATTGTAAGTGATAGAGATCCCATCTTCACTAGTAACTTTTGGCGGGAATTATTTCGACTTAGTGGTACCAAATTGAATATGTCTTCGGCTTACCACCCACAGACAGATGGTCAAACAGAAGTAGTTAACAAATGTTTGGGTACATACTTAAGATGTTTCGTTCAAGATAAACAATATCAATGGAGCCAATGGCTAGCATTGGCAGAATGGTGGTACAACACTTCTTACCATTACTCAATTAAGATGTCTCCCTTTGAAGCATTGTATGGAACCAAGCCTCCAATAGTAGCGGATTACGTACAAGGGTCATCCAAAGTAGCCAAAGTGGATGATTGGTTCCAACAAAGGCAGTCTACACTCACCATCCTCAAAGAGAATTTAGTCCAAGCACAAAATCGTATGAAACAACAACAAGACTCGCACCGATCAGAGAGAACTTTTAATATTGGGGACTGGGTTTTCCTAAGGTTGCAACCCTACAAACAATCATCGTTAAGGATAAAGTCCAGTCAAAAGTTGGCTCCACGATTCTATGGTCCTTACAAAATTGTGCGCCGCATTGGAGAAGTAGCCTATCAGTTAGAGCTACCCTCATCATCAAGAATACACCCGGTATTTCATGTTTCGTGTCTCAAAAAAGTAATTGGTCAGAAAGTGCAAGGTCAATCAGAATTACCAGTGCTCGATGAGGAAGGACGCATATATCTCCAACCTGAAGAAATCTTACAACACAGAATACGGAGACTACGGTCACGCCAGATTCAAGAATTTCTCATCAAATGGCAAGACCTACCAGAGGAGGATGCCACATGGGAACCTGACAGTATTTTCCAGACATTTCCAGCTTTGAGGACAAAGCTTTCCGAGGAGGGGAGTCATGTTACATACCAAACCTAGCCGTCGGCTAGGTTCTCCATGTGCAAATATTTCATATTTATTAGAGTAGATATTTTATTGAAAATCACCTTATCGTTTTTATCTTCTTTCACTGCGTATTCGCACTGTGCCTTAAAGGCGGGATCTGCCCTCCTAGTGGCTATATTCTTTTACAGTAAAATCATTCATCGCTGAATTGTGTTTATATTTCCATTGTCTTCTATATTCGTTGTTATATTTACGTTCGGTGTGCTTAATCGTGTGTTGAGCGTGGGAAGGTAAGGAAGACCTTACCAAAAGAAGCCACAGACGAGTCCTTCCCCATCATCATCATCGTCAAAGAAGCAACCTCAAAAACAAAAGACATACTTCCATATCTGTGAAAATGGACACGATACAAATAGTTGTTGGTATCATAGTTTTAAAAATCGCAACATGCAATAAACTTGACAGCCTAATATTGAGATTTTATAGGAAACTTGGCAAAAAAAAAAGAGAAAATTGTTTGCAATAAATAGAAAAATAAATAAATAAATGTAAGCAACAATTGGAAAGCCAAAAAGTTGATTTTATATTTGGCATCCATGTACAATTACAGTTTATCAATCAGCAATTCAGCCCAAATACAACATAAAAATGCAAGAAAGCACTATTACAATTATAGTTTATTTTTATGATAAAATTTGGTTTTACTCTAATACTTAGGTTTTATGTTACAGAGGTGCATATTTTGAGTTTGCTGATTCAAAAGGCGTAGAGAAAGCACTGAGTTTGAATGGAACATCATTTATGTATCAAGAATTAAAGGTAATTTCAAACTGCTATAATAATAATAATAATATTGCTTTAATTAATTGACCATTTAAAATTGAAATTTGAAACAACCCTTACTAATATTATATTACAAAAAAATTGTTATAGTTATAATAAACTGCCTTATCATAAAAACTTTCATTACAAAACAAAAATATTTGTATTGTACTCATGCAACCTCATTCCAGTTCTTTTGACATTGCTAATTCAAGGAGTAAATTTGATGCTTTACAAAGGGAAATGTCTGGTTATTCGTCTGATTCTAATGCAAGCCAAGCAGTTTCCTTTGGGGAGAATGACAATTTAGACTTATATTAGACTGCTACTAGTTAATAGATTCCAGCACAAACATTGAAATAGTTTCCAAGATCATTTGCTCATATTCCATGGTGCATCGGATCATAAGTCACTGATGAAATTTAATGTTTTTTAAATCTAGATATTTGTCCCATAGCTAAGAAAGAGCTGAGAAATTGGCGAGAAACTCGTTGCGGCCTGAGAAAATTTAAAAAATCTTGGCACTTGGGAATACTTGCAAGTTCGACGAGTTATCACGATTAATCAGCGAGATTTAAAACTATGGTTGTTATAACTCTATGACTTAAGGAGATCAAGTCCGCAAACCTCCTCATAAAAAGACACAATACAAACCATGTCCCAAGCAAAAGCAACAACAAGGGCATGTTGTGTATGAAGAATCAGAATCTAACTCTAAACAGGACTCCATACAGGACCTAAGGATTACATTTGGTATATTAATTCAAGTGTTAGCAAGCACATGACTGGAGATAAAGCATGGTTTGTTGTTTGACTCATTACAAGCCAAAGATGAGAAACCCGTAACTAAAGTTGATGATAAAACCTATCATGTCAAAGGAGTGAGAGATGTTCCTCTCAATATTCCTAGAGGCAAATGCATGATTGAAAAGGTACTATATGTACCTGTATTGGCAAACAAATTTTTTTTGGTGGTAGAATTCAGAGTTTGTTGATGGCAACAAGAAATGTTTTATCACAAAACATGGCAAGATTGTGACAACAGGTTCCTACAAAAAATGGCTTGTTTACACTCAATGTCATATCATCTCCTAATGTCACATTGTCTGTGGCCACTATAGATGCTACCTCCCTTTGGCATAAGAGATATGGTCATCTAAGTTCAGGACACTTACTCCAGCCAAGTAAACACCATTTGTGTTAAGTATGCCCAACCTTTCACCAACATTACCAGTATGCTCGGGTTGTTTAGCAAAGAAGCAATACCAAGAACCTTTTGAGTTGAGCACTCACAGAGCAAAAGGACCATTGGATGTGACACATATCGATCTGTGCGAACCCATGCCAGCCAGTTTCGATGGACATAGGTACTTTCAGTTGTTTGTAGATACTCACAAAATATGTGGGTGTATTTTTTGCAATTGAAGTCAAATGCACTCAAGTATTTCCAACACTTCAAGAAGCAGGTCGAAACAAAAATTGGGCGTTGTGTTCACGTTTTCCACTCATATCTAGGGGAGGAATATACATCCAACGACTTTTCAAGGTTTCTTGCACATAATGGGATCAAGCAACAACTCACTACCACATACACTCCACAACAGAATGGGGTTGTTGAGATAAGGAATCGTTCCATCATGGAAATGGTTCACTACATGCTCATAGGAACCAAACTAGAGCAACAGTATTGGGATGGAGTTGTCTCCACTACAATGTATCTTCTAAATAGAGTGCCCACAAAGGCACTACAAGGAGTTACACCTGAAGAAGCTTGGTCTGGGAGGAAGCCTTCCATTGCACATCTCAGAGTCTTCGAAAGTAAAGCATATGTGCATGTGCCAAAGCAATAGAGGACCAACTTGGATGCGAAGACCCTGTCATGCATATTTCTTGGCTATGATGATGAGTCAAAATCTTATCAACAAATAGATCCAGTCATCAAAAAATTGCATAAAAGTAGAGATGTGTTTGATGAAAAATTTGAAACTAAGTCAAATATTGAGGATTCTAAGGAGTCTGAAGATGCCACATCTCTAGTCCAAGCATGAAGTTAGATGAGGAAGTTCATGAAGAAGTTCCAGAAGTTGTTGATGAACCTGTAGCAGTCACTCCATCACAACAAAGAGAGACTCCAAAATGGCTCACTAGTACCGTCAGAGATGATAAACTTGATGCATCCCCTGATCTCACTTCCACAAGACCATGTACTTGTAGTAGTACACGTCAGGAAGTAAATTTGGTTCCTCCTAGACCAAGTTGCCTCCACTATAGTGTATCTTCTAAATAGAGTGCCCACAAAGGCACTACAAAGAGTTACACCTAAAGAAGCTTGGTCTGGGAGGAAGCCTTCCATTGCACATCTCAAAGTCTTCGAAAGTAAGGCATACATGCATGTGTCAAAGCAATAAAGGACCAACTTGGATGTGAAGACTATGTCATGCATATTACTTGGTTATGGTGATTAGTCAAAAGCTTATCGACTAATAGATCCAGTCATCAAAAAATTGCATATAAGTAGAGATGTGGTGTTTGATAAAGAATTTGAAACTAAGTCAAATACTGAGGATACTAAGGAGTTTGAAGATGCCACATCTCTAGTTATGAGCATGAAGTTAAATGAGGAAGTTCGTGAAGAAGTTCCAGAAGTTATTGATGAACCTGTAGCAGTCACTCCATCACAACAGAGAAAGACTCCAAAATGGCTCACGAGTACCGTCAGAGATGCTAAACTTGATGCACCTCCTAATCTCACTTCCACATGACCATGTACTCGCAATAGTACACATCAAGAAGTAAATATGGTTCCTCCCAGACCAAGCTGTCTCCACTACAATGTATTTTCTAAATAGAGTGCCCACAAAGGCACTACAAGGAGTTAAACCCGAAGAAGCTTGGTTTGGGAGGAAGCCTTCCATTGCACATCTCAAAGTCTTCAAAAGTAAGGCATACATGCGTGTGCCAAAGCAATAGAGGACCAACTTGGATGTGAAGACCTTATCATGCATATTTCTTGGCTATGATGATGAGTCAAAGCTTATCGACTGATAGATCCAGTCACCAAAAAATTGCATATAAGTAGAGATGTGTTTGATGAAGAATTTGAAACTAAGTCAAATATTGAGGATTCTAAGGAGTCTAAAGATGCCACATCTCTAATTATGAGCATGAAGTTAGATGAGGAAGTTCATGAAGAAGTTCCAGAAGTGTTGATGAACCTATAGCAGTCGCTCCATCACAACAAAGAAAGACTCCAAAATGGCTCACTAGTATCGTCAAAGATGCTAAACTTGATGCACCTCTTGATCTCACTTCCACACGACCATGTACTTGCAGCAGTGCGCATCAGGAAGTAAATTTGGTTCCTCCAGACCAAGCTATATCCACTGCAATGTATCTTCTAAATAGAGTGCCCACAAAGGCACTACAAGGAGTTACACTTGAAGAAGCTTGGTCTGGGAGGAAGCCTTCCATTGCACATCTCAGAGTCTTCGAAAGTAAGGCATACGTGCATGTGCCAAAGCAATAGAGGACCAACTTGGATGCGAAGACCCTATCATGCATATTTCTTGGCTATGATGATGAGTCAAAAGGTTATCGACAGATAGATCCAATCATCAAAAAATTGCATATAAGTAGAGATGTGGTGTTTGATGAAAAATTTGAAACTAAGTCAAATACTGAGGATTCTAAGGAGTCTGGAGACGTCACATCTCTAGTTGTGAGCATGGAGTCAAATGAGGAAGTTCATGAAGAAGTTCCAAAAATTGTTGATGAACCTGTAGCAATCGCTCCATCACAATAGAGAAAGACTCCAAAATGGCTCACTAGTACCATCAGAGATGCTAAAATTGATGCACCTCTTGATCTCACTTCCACACAACCACGTACTTGTAGTAGTACACATCAGGAAGTAAAGTTGGGCTTAATGACTTCAATAATGAAAAATTTAAAATGAGCATTAGTGAGGGACATAGTTCACCATAGTGGAAAGCAACTATAGATGCAGAATATAAATCTCATATGAAAAACAAAACATGGGATCTTGTTGATATGTCAAAAGGAAAGAAGCCCATGGGCTGCAAGTGGGTCTTCAACATCAAATACAAGGCAGATGGATCCATTTATAAGTATATGGTATGGCTCGTTGCAAAGGGCTATGCACAAAAAGAAGGAATCGATTATGAAGAGACATTCGCACCCACAATGAAGATTACAACCATCCGTATACTGTATGCATTGGCAGCATAGTTTGGTTGGAAACTTTAGAAAATTGATGTCAAAAGTGCCTTCCTTAATGATCTCCAAGAAGAGGTGTACATGACACAACCTAAGGCTTTGTTGTTAATGGGCAACAACAAAGGTTTGTAGACTGATCAAGTCATTGTATGGGTTGAAACAGGCTCCTAGAGCTTGGTGCATCAAAATTGATGACCAATTGCATCATGGTTTGACCAGAAATCCCTTTGACGTAAATCTCTATCTTAAGAAAGTTGGATCTAAGATAGTGATACTTGTGTTGTATGTTGATGATCTAATCATCACTAGCAGTTCAAATGAATTGGTGAATGGTGTGAAGAATGAATTGAAAAAGTCATTTGACATGACAGATCTAGGACTTCTGCACTATTGTCTTGGCTTGGAGGTATGGCAAAGAAAAAACACATTGTGGTCTCATAGACAAAGCATGCCAAGACACTACTGGAAAAATACTAGATGACAAACTATAAGCCTAAGGCAACACCAATGGAGCAAGATTTACAATTGTCCCAATATGATAAGTCACCTCAGGTATCTAGTACTTTTTATCCTTAGCTGATTGGGAATCTCATAAACCTGACACAATACAAGACCTAATATCAACTTTGCTGTGAGTTCTCTCTCGAAGTTTATGCAAGAACCTAAGGTGAGTCATTGGAAGGCAACAAAGAGAATATTACATTATGTCCGTGGTACAGTGGAATATGGCTAGGAGTATAAGAAGAATGATAAATTCTTCCTACAAGGATACACGAACTCAAATTATGCCGAATCTATTGAGGACAGGAGGTCAACTTCTAGATATGTGTTTTATTTAGGATCTAGACCTATCTCATGGCATAGCAAGAAACAACATATAGTCGCATTGTCATCCACAGAGGTCAAATATCATGCTACACGAGGAGCTCTGTGCAAAGCGATATGGTTACATCGGATACTATCAGATATGGTTAGAACTAAAAATTGGCTGACAGTATTGAATTGCGACAATCAAGGTGTTCCAAAATTGGTCAAGAATCCAGTTTTTCATGAAAGAACAAAGCACATTGAAGTTCAGTGTCATTTCATTTGAGAACAAATTCAAAATCACCAAATTCACTCCAGTACATTCCCACCGAAGAACAACTTGCAAATATTTTTACAAAGGCACTTGCACATGTCAATATGAATTGTTTCGCAACTCTTTTTGTATACCAAATAATGTAATGAGGGGTGAATGTTAGGTAGTCATTACATTGTTGAATAGTACTTGTTATTACACCTCACGGGAGGTTAGCTTGGTTGTAACAATCATTGGTTGTTAGAGATCATTGGTTGTTAAAGATCATTGATTGTAACAATTAGCATGTATTTAACATTTGATATAGCATCAACGAAAATTAGTTAATTCTTAACATGCCAACTATCCATAATACCCATACGCAATATAATATCATATCCCCATATTCCTATCCCTAGGTACCATAATGAATTCCTACCCTATATATGGAAGTGTGATGCACTTTGACGGCCTATGTTATGCAATAAATTCATGAGAAAAAATAGATTACAAAGTACAAAAACAAATCGCCATTCTCTCAAGAGTTTAACTCCTAAAAGTTCTTCCAAATTCCCCCTTTTCTTCATTAGATCCAAGTCATGAACAAAAGGTGTTCATTAGAAGTGGTCAAAATATCATAAATCTGGCATCCACTTCCACCCCAGCATGAAAAGATCTGAGTGTCTTCACATGTCCAAAATGCATTCTTGGCTGAAGATAATTGGAATAACAGAAACCCAACATATACAGATATACCTTAACTTAATCTGCAAAAATAACGGATGAAAAAGGTCGTATTATTATTGGTGTAGCTGCTTGCTTGTGACGTTTCGCTTTTCTTGGTTTTCTTTTTTCTACACATCGAAAGCATTTAGTAATTCTCCACTTATTAAGTGTCATGAAATGACCATCTTTCTTCTTGATAGTTTTGTACAAAAGCAGCTTTCCTGGATGAATTGAATATCTTGATCCCTTAGGGTCTGTCACAATATCACACCATTATTTGATTGTAATGATTCAAAAGAACATTTCCACAAGAAAAGCCTTTTGTCCAATATACTCCTATTCCATGCAGTCGGCACTGTAGTCTCACTTTGACCAATTTCTGAAGCTTTATTATGTGTTTAAAAGAAAGGAGTCCACTAAAGCCTAGCTCACAATATTCAACTTTAGGTACAAGAAAAAAAATCATACCATTGGTACAATCTTCAGAGAGCACTCACCCCTTCATCATATTCAGATTGTCAATAAATAATTGACAAGAACATACAGTCTAGTTGTCTACAAGATTTACTTCATGGTTAAAAACTTTGAATGGTCTATACTTTAGATTCTATACCCATTTTTATCCCATTAGCCCATTTGGCATATTTTTGCCACTAAAAACTACTCAAAATATCTTCATCCAAGTTAGCCACCCCTCAAAAACCTGCTATAGGATTAAAATGTTCTCATTTCAGTTTAATACATGACAGTCAGTTCAGTAAAAATAGGAATGCCAACAGATAAATAAGCAAAATTTATATAATGAAGTACCTGGCCATCAATACCATATTATTTATTACTATATAGAAAAGAAGGATATATCACTGCATCAAAACATACAAACAACAAGTACCTCCATGGTTCACTGGTGAGTTTGGCAAAGTTTCATATTGCCCATCACACTTCATCTGCACTCTGCCACTCCCGAATGGCATGTTCATAAGAGATGATGCCAAATGCAAATTATTGGTAAGTTTGGTGGATTAGATAACCCTCAGACCTGGCATCCAAGCAAAGAATAAGTTTGCATGTGTGATACAGCTCCTCGAGAGGCAATTTCCAAGAAGCATCCTACCAAAAACGTACACACACTTGTTGCTACTTCAAATCATAAATATCTAATCCCTTCCCCTTAGATCAAATAATTTAGAGAACACTCAGTTCATTGCAAAAAGATACAGTACCCTCCCACCTGTCCGATTAATTTGCTAGTCTGAAAAACATTGTGTATTTTTTACTCTAAATAAATGATTATAGGCAAGAAAGATGGACCAATCAGACAGATTATGCATGTCCATCTATGGACTACTGTATCACAAGGAGAGCATAACACCAAAGGTCAGAATTGATTAAGATACGATGCAAACAAATATTTGAAAGTTTTGCAAGGATGAACCAGGAGAATGACAAATAAGTATCTATGCATCAACATGAAGGAGATAATCTTCAAGGGAAGGACAACAATACTTCTGAATCTCAAAGTTGAAAAAGTCATGATCAGCACTTTGTAGGCAAAATCCAGAAAAAAATGGGCCAGGAATTAAATGGGGAAAATCTGGCAAAAATCATGCTTTTGCCCCCTTTTTTGAAAATATTGGCAATATTTTTTAAAAAAGAAGGCTACTCACGAATAAACAAACAGCTCAAAAAATCCGTCATATACATGAAAATCATGATTTTTTTAAAATGTTTTCAACACTACTGAATCCACAAATTTAAAGATCTTGGGGACCATAAGCTATACCTCTACAGAAAAGAACTCAATAGATGAATATCTCCATGCCTCCAGTAATTCAGTTCTTGACAGAGAAATAAAGCGAAGGGTTAACAACTCAAAAATGAATTGCAAAGATTTGAAATTTTCTGTTCTTAATCTACATCTAGAATCAATAATCTGTAACTTATCCTTTCACGGAAAGCAATCAATTGATACTAAATAAGTGGTTTATCAATGCATCCATAATGTTTCTTAGTTGCAACAGATATCTGCTGAAATATGTTGCAAGCATCTTAATAAATATATATATATATATATATATATATATATATATATATATATATGAGTTCACTTTTGACCAAATTTTTCAAACATGAGCACTTGAGGACATCAGTTGAAAGTTGAGAGCAAGAGGCTGTGTGAGTGATGACTATATAAAGCATGTCTGCAAATGATTAACCAAGGAATAAGCAAATGGTTGAACACGTTCAAATCTTATGTGATTCAGAACTGCACACTATGTGCATTCTACAACGTGCATCAAGCCATTGGCAAAGGCCTCCAAGAGTGCTGAAAAGATCCTAGACCAACTTACCAAGGTAGCGAGATGAAGAACCAACATAATTTCCTTTAGTACAAAAATTCACCTTACATAGAGATTATTCATTGAAACTCTCCATGGTTGGTTCTGTTAATATTCTTTTAAGAGTAACTTCAAATTTTGATCTTTAATTGTTTCAAGCCTCATATAAGAAGAGTAAAAGAACACCTAAAATTTCAAGGGCAAAGAATGAGAGCAATATCAACAAATGAATACAGACAAAAGTTTGCAATGGTAAAATCTGTATAATTAGGCTAAAGGCCATATATCAATCTAATACCAATCTATAAATCTGTGGCAATTGCAAAGTAAATAAAATAACCACTGTTTTTGAACCAACATCAACCATTTTGGGGGAGGTAAGAGCATGATATAATTAACGGTTAAAGTACTAACCATTTTGGGGAGGTAAGAGCATGATATAATTAACAGTTAAAGTACTAACCATTTTGGGGAGGTAAGAGCGTGATATAATTAACTATTGGAGAAACATTAACCACCTATGCATGCAAATCTATATCCACTACAATTGGATAAGAAAACGACTGATTTGTAATTACATTTAAAAGACAAAAGATCAGCCAGTAACACTTGTAATTGTTGTCAAATGTTGGAGTGATTACCTGAGAAAGATGCTGCTTTGTACAATAGCTTTGGACAAACTCAGAAGTTTCTTCTATGCCATGGAGGCCACCTGCACGGATTAGTAGAGATACTTGTTCCTGGTTCTTTATTCTTAATAGATAAATTTAAATAGAAACTAGTTAAAAGATGGTTGTAATTTTGTTTACTTACATGACAGAGTGGATGTTACATGAGATCCAAATGCAAACCACTGAATCACTGATGATGGATAGACTTCCAATAGTCAAATTGAACTTCTCTATGAACACATGAAATTGAAAACCAATCTTTAAACACTATAAATATTATAGGCAACCATGTCCCATGAGGGATACCGTAGTGGTATGTTTTTGGGTTTTCATCAGGAGACCCAAGTTCAAACCCTGGTACAAGGGGACCGGGGCCCCTTTCAAAAACCTGTGTTTTATCCTAATTTTTTTCATCTATGAGATCCAAGTTAAAACCCTGGTACAAGGGGACCGGGGCCCCTTTCAAAAACCTGTGTTTTATCCTAATTTTTTTCATCTATGAGATCCAAGTTAAAACCCCGGTACAAGGGGACTTTCGGCCCCTTTTAAAAACCCGTGTTTTACACTAAAAATTTAGTTCCATGAGGAATTCTGTAGTAATATGTCTTTGGGTGTTCATCCAAGAGATCCAAGTTCAAACCCTGGTATAAGGGGACTGGGGCCCCTTTCAAAATCCCATGCTTTACCTTAAAAATAGTCTTATAAGGAATATCATAGTGGTATGTCTTTGGGTTTTCATCCAAGAGATCCAATATCAAACCCGAGTACAAAGGGACTGGGACCCCTTTCAAAAACCCGTGCTTTACCATGAAATAAAGGTCCCATGAGGGGTACCCCAGTGGTATGTCTTTGGGTTTTCATCCAGGAGACCCAAGTTCAAACCCTGGTACAAGGGGACAGGGACCCCTTTCAAAAACCCATGCTTTACTATAATTTCTTGTCTTGTGAAAGGATACCATATTGGTATGTCTTTGGTTTTCATTCAAAGACCCAAGTTCAAACCCCACTTCAAAAGGGACTAGGATCCTTTTCAAAAACCTGCGCCAATATTTTAAATGAAATGGCATTAGCTCAACCAGTTAGATACCTCAGCATTCAAGGAGGAGACTTAGGTTCGAATCTTGTCAAGCGACACATAGATAATATCCAAACTTTATTGTAATACCACTGTATTGTGATGATGTATTACGGATGGGGCTGTTTCAATCCCATGTAATCAATTGAAAAAATATATATTGTAGGCAGTCAAAGGTGAAAATTACATTAACATTAGATTGCATTTACATGGTCAAAAGAATAAGCTTGCTTTTAAACCATAAAACAGATATTTAATATTTTTTGTTTTCCATTCAAGCAGAAGAAGCAATAAAACTTTACCCCCACCCCTTCCAACCAAACAAAAAAACAATGTGATCGTCATCCTAGTCAAAGCAATACAGAGCAAGTGATAAACATATTACCTGAATTTATCCAGTTGGACATTAAATAAATAACTTTCCTGCAATCGGCTTCTAAAGAAAGAAGAAACATAAAAGATATCTTGTTATCAAGAAGCTGCTATAGAAGTCCAAGCCAACAATTCCCTCCGCATAGATCCACACATCCATTCTTCAATTCTTAATTTCATTTGTAATGAATTATTAAAAAAAAAAAAATTAATGGCTGCCTTGCTGCTGGTCAAAAGCCATGCTGCAGCAAAACAAGCCAGCCAAAGATAAGAACACTAACATTGTCATCACTAACACATAATATAGATCAAACCGATCTAAATAGGATGCACAGAAATCTGTTGAGCAGAGAGCTCTTCCCATCCAATAACAAAAGCAGGTTGGAATCTGAGAAATAGAACTGCAATGACCATACTCTTGCTGTAATTGGAGCCTTTCTATCATGAATTTTTATGATTCCAGGAGGTACAACTTTAAAACATTATTTGCCAAAAATTTAGCATATGTTAAGATAAAGCAAAATGCACATGCAATAATACTTCTACAGCTTTTTTTGTTTTTTTTTTTTTCAGTTTTGTCTAAATGCAATGTAATCTGCAAGACCTAACAAAGGTGCAGCCTTGATTGGATCAAAGGAAGACAGCTCTTCCTTGGCTCTGTTCAACAATTCAGCAGCAAATTCCCTTGCTTTTTCCAGACCCATCAACTTCGGATAAGTGGTCTTATCAGTGAGCAAATCCTTCCCTGCAGTCTTACCCAGTTCTGCCGAAGATTTAGTGACATCAAGTATGTCATCCACAACCTGAAACAGAAGTCCCACACAACGGGCATACCTTCGCATCTTCCCAATCTCATCCTCTGAAGCACCACCAAGGATCCCTCCACTTACAACTGCACATTCTAGGAGCACAGCAGTCTTGTGGATATGAATCCATTCTAGAGTATTGAGATCAACAGAAGCATCCCCTTCACACGAAATATCAACGACCTGTCCCCCAACAAGCCCTTGAGAGCCTATTGCCTTGCCCAATTCACATATCACCCTCAGAGTCCTATCAGGAGGCACAGTCTTACTTGTAGCCACTGCAATATGCTCAAATGCAAACGAGAGCAGTGCATCCCCTGCAAGAACGGCAGTGTTCTCGCCAAAGACCTTGTGATTTGTAGGGTTCCCTCTCCTAAAATCATCATTGTCCATACAAGGCAAGTCATCATGAATTAAGGACATGGTGTGGATCATCTCCAATGCACAGGCAGTTGGCATGGCCAGCTCCTCAGTCCCCCCAACAAGTTCACATGCTGCAATGCACAGGGCAGGCCTAACTCGCTTTCCCCCAGCTAGAAGTGAATACCTCATTGCCTCGTGTATCTTCTCAGGGTGACGAGATGGGACAGCCTTATCCAGTGCCTCATTCACTGCCATGGCCTTGGACTTCATGTAAGCCTTGAAATCAATATCCAAAACCTGCAACTTCTTCTTCTCCTCCCCCCCTGTTTTGGCAACCAACTGGGCCACCATTGTCATCGGGGACTTGGGGGACACTGAATGTGCACATGACAATGACCCAACTCTCCTGTACCCATGAAAGGCCATAACCTCACCGGTCCAGGGAGCCAATGAGGGCAATTTCACTCCATAAAAGCTCTTACTAGGACTCAATTTACAACTCCTCATTATACCACTGTTCTCTTGAAAAGCAGTAACCTTTGACTGCGCAGAGTAATGTAAGCCTTGGCTACTTGTTGCCAATGCCATGGAAGCCATCTCCTAATGCTTTTGATATTAGACGAGACTACTCTTACGAACTATTAAAATATACCTGCTTTGTATAGATGATTGTTCTTATGGGTATACACTTAGCCTAACTCCCCAGTAAACCCAAAAAAATTAAAAGAAAAACACCCCACACTCTGAAGAAACAAAAACTTCGTGCGTCACACCTACAAAGGATGCCCCCCAGAATTCAACTGCAGTTGGCTGCTTTGGCTTTCAACTCAACATTTGAGAAAAATACACCTCCCTCAAGTCAACCAAAAATCATAACCACCACCACAATTGCTAAAATTAACACCCCACTTACAGTACTAGGCTGACATGCTGTTGAGGACACCCATGAAAATGCCTCAAGGATCTGATGATTGAATGGATTGGGGATTCCTCTTTGGTGGTCTGCATGGTTGATTCGAATTCAAAGGTATTTGTAGGACAACGGATCTCACAAAAGACAAAACCTACAGATACCGTTCTACGGAGGGAATCCCCATTTCCAGTGGTAATACCAAGGTAGTGATCATTATTAACCCCCTCTATCAGGACAAGTGCAGCATCAACCTTCAGGCCTTGATGCCTTGGCTTGGCAGGATCTCAATGAAGATTTCAACGACGAATACAAATTTGACCCAACCAATCGTTAGCTGTAGGTAGCTTGGACCTTTTACTCCCCATTAAATTATTTCTAAGGTCGTGGGTAGGGATTATGAACATTTAGGTCAATCGTGTCATGCCACCATTGAAAAAATTGATTGGAAGGAATTTAAAAATGTGGAGCCAGTAGTGCTTGACAACACCCTCTATCTAGTGGGATTGGGTTAGGATTTCAGCTGCTTGCCACGTGTGCTTTTATCCAACTGTGGTGATAACCCATATAGATTGCATCAATGATGCAAGTTTGAACTTTGCTTACGTGAATAAATTTACACCGTTGATTCTCGTGCTCCTTACTTTTGGTTTTGGTTTTGGTTGCTAAGTGTCAATTGTTCTTTATTGCCACGTGGACGAACAAGACAAAATATGACATCCCCACTTTTTTTTATATACTTTGGCTTTGCTTCCTACACCTATATTACTTTTTCCTAACCCAAGGTAAGGGAGGAGTTGGAGTCCTGGTTGGTCTTTCTTAATGTTATTATTTTTAATAACATATTTCTATCCTATTATTTTAATATTTTATTGATGTAATTATTTAATATTTATCATAAGACATGTTCTTATCCGGTTCATCGAACGTTCACACAAATTTGTCTGCCTTTTGATTATACCTAAAATTTATATTATAAAAAAAGGCTCCCTATACGAACTAAGTTTTCAAGGTCAAATAAAATTTTATATTATAAAGACTTACAAGGGATAGACATGTTGGTTGGTAGGGGTTAGTTATTTGTCACTGTGTTGTTAGTTGGTAGGGATTAGTTACTTGTCAGTAGGTTGTTTTGTTAATTTTTTAGACAATTGAGAAACTCCTTAATTTAGTTCTTTATTTAGCAAGCTAAAGTTTATAAAAAAAAAATTTAAGAAAATTACATTATAAAAAAGGCTAATTATGTCAACTAAGTTTTCAATGTCATTTATGGTCAAAAAAAATTATATTATAAAGAAGGCTATGTAAACTAAGTTTTCAATGTCATTTAAGGTTTAAAGATTAAAAGGGATTGGTTGGGTGGGTGGAGTGCTTATGGGTTGTCTCAATCCCATTCTTTACCTAACGGACTAGTGTCTATAGAAGTTTCTTAAAAGAAAATATTATATTGTGTCCTTATTGTTGATGTTTCATCTAGGTGACATGGGAGTGTGGTCCCCAAGTTGTATCATCGTATTATTTAAAAATATATTATATTATTTTATAGAAAAGGTTAGTTATGTCAACTAAGTTTTCAATGTCAATTTTCAATACCATTTAAGGTCAAATAAAAATTTATGGTTTGAACCTTGGACCTCTCAAAGAAGAGCCAAAGCACTAACCAATCCGGTGGGTGGGTATGTGTGTGTCGGTGGGTATGTGTGTGTCCGATTGTGCATAACAAATAAATAAATAAATAATGTTTATTATTTGAACTAAGTTTTCAAAGGCAATAGTTTGATCTCAATTCTTTGAGTGTGTATTAGACGGCCAACAACGATACGAATCACGAGCAATCGGTAGTCCCCTCACAAGGTTGTAATTTGATCTGAATCCTTTGAGTATGTGCTAGATCACAACAACAATACGAATTTCAAGCAATCAATGGTCCCCCTCACATCGGGTTAAAAAGTAAAATAGGTTTGGTGGGAGCAACCCCTGAGCAGTCTCCTTCCAACCATGACCCCTCGTAAAACTGAGAGCTACACTTGTCAATAGAAAATTTAACACAACCATCACACACCCACCCACTCACACACTCGCTCACACCACAGTTTGAATCTTAGACCTCCCACAGAAATATCAAAGCTTGAACCATTGTGATGTCCCTATTAAAACAATAATAAATATTATTATAAAGAGGGGGAAGGGGAAGGGGAAGGGTGGCCCTCCTGCTACTTTTAATTTTATATATAATATAGAGCGGGGGTGGCCCTTCCGCTACTTTTAATTTTATATATAATATACAGCGAGGGATGGAGGATGGCCTTCCGCTCCTTTAAATTTTATATGTAATATAGAGCGGGGGAGGATGCCCCCGCTCCTTTTAATTTTATATGTAATATAGAGCGGGGGA
The DNA here is from genome assembly GCA_028583015.1 of Wollemia nobilis. Classification (NCBI taxonomy): domain Eukaryota; kingdom Viridiplantae; phylum Streptophyta; class Pinopsida; order Araucariales; family Araucariaceae; genus Wollemia; species Wollemia nobilis. The sequence goes on from JAQPPZ010002499.1 coordinate 13,035,078, forward strand.
GGATGCCCCCGCTCCTTTTAATTTTATATGTAATATAGAGCGGGGGATGGAGGCCCCCACTAATTTTTTTTATGTCTTAGAATAGGACGAGCAGGACATAAATTTAATTAAACATAGAATTAAATTTAATTAAACATAAGGGTTTAGTAAATTTAATTAAATATTTAATTAAATGAGAAAATTGTAATTAAATATTTGAGATCTTAGAGGTCAAAATAATTAATTAAACTTATTTAGGCCAAAAATTTACAGACAAAAGGTTTTAGGAAAACCAAAATAAAGACCTAACCTTAGCAACACAATTTTTTCAAAAATGCTCTCGAAGGGTGAAATAAGACTTAAAAAGACCAAAAATTTGCAATAATTGGAAAGGACCCAAAATTTTATTAAAATGAGACTGAATAAGGGATTATTGCAAATTTTGAAAGGACTCACAAGACACCAAAATTTTAAAAATTGGGGGCAAACTCAAGTTGGATTTTGAGGATCCAACACAGGCTCCGACTGAGACAGGTGATGAAAAGACTCTTTGATAATGAATCACTTGAGAACTCTAGAATCTTCAACAGACCACAAGGACTCAAAAACTTAACTAATCACCGAAAAGAACACATTAATCACCTAAAGAGGACACCTTAATCACCTAAATAAAACACATTAATCACCTAAAGACTAAAACATTTTTTTTGTGAGGCTTCTCAAGCCCTCTATGCAGAATGATATAATTTCAAATGTTAGCCATTGATAGGAATTGAAAATTTTGTACCATCCATAGTTTGCAATTTGTAAGTATGTTGGCCTACATTCTGAAATATTTGATAAGGACCAAGCCATTTGGGTTCCCACTTTCCCTTCTCACCATGCTTTTCATTTTTGGGATCCTAGTACAACACTATATCTCCTCCCTAAAAAGGTTTACCTTTGGCTTTATTATTGAAAAATTACATTGTTTTGTGAGCCTGCTTAGTCATCTTCATTAATGCATCATTTCTATCTTCCTGCAACTTCACAATCTGATCAAGTCTTCTTTACAAGATATTTGGATTTTCATGGTCTTGAAGAAGCAAATATAAAGCATGACTTTCCACCTGAGGGGTAACAAAGCATTCTCACCATAAACCAGCTCATAAGAAGATTTTTTTGTGCTTCTTTTGATAGATATTTTGTCAACCCATAAAGCAAACTTTAGCTCACTATCCCAACTTCTTTTGTTTGTCTAATGTTCTTATCATTCTTGTGATTAAATTCTTATTTGAGGATTTTGCTAAACCATTCCCTCAAGGATAGTAATTCGCAGAATGAGAAAGCTTTATGTTGTACCTAACACAAATTCAATCATCTCAAAACTTTTCTTTTGGGTCATCCCTCGATCAATGAGGCCATGGAGTTTAAATCAATATTGTCATGTTATGAGAAGGCTACTGGACAGTTGGTAAATACTTCAAAAGCCAAGATTTTTTCATTAATACTGCCCTAGATTTACAACAAATTAATGTGAATATTTTGGAGTTTAAAATTGAAAAAATTCCATCAATTTACCTGGGTATTCTTTTGTCTGATAAAAAATAAAAAGGAGCTTTGGATCTCTTTTTTTGGATAGAATGAAAGCTTGCTTGGCAGGTTGGAAAGGTAAGTTCTTAACCATGGTAGGAATGCTACAACTCATAAAGACTACTTTGCAATCCATTCCTATTTATATGATGTCAGTTTCAAGACTGCCAACAGGTATTGCATTAGAAATTGATAAAATTCAAAGAAATTTTTTTATGGAAAGGTTGTGAGGAAAAATTTAGGTTTCCTCTTTATAAGTGGGAAAGGGTTTGTAGAGGAAAGAATATTGGAGGAGCAGGCTTGTGGAATTGCAAACTTATGAATCTAGAATTAGGAGCAAAGCTTGGGTGGAGATTATTCAGATATCAAGGAAAGAATTGGGTAAAAATATTACTTCAAAAATATATAGGTTCTCTTGATGCAATAAAATTGTTTAGAAAAATAACTCTACACATAGGATCATCAACATGAAACTTCATATCAAAGAGTTTGCAATTGAGAAAGAAACATATTAGATGGTCATTCAATGAGGGGAGTTATGCAAATTTTTTGTTTAAGCCTTATCCTCTAATCTCATACTCAAAATGGAAGCCATTCGTTCAAGCATGCCTAGCATGTAAAGGTCCAAAGGTCAAAGATTATATTATTATGAACAAAAACTCTAGATCATGGATTTATTTTAGTGACCTGGTTGAAGGAGAGGAACAAAAAAAAATTGCAGATGAACTTCAAAATATGCTTCTAGAGTTTTATTTGCCAATTTTTACACGAAAAGATGAGTTGGTTTGGAACTTATCAAAGGATGGTGGATACTCAGTAAAGTTGGGATATGAGAATTTAGAACAATCAAAATTTCCTTCTCCCAAAGATTTTCCTTGGAAGATTGTTTGGTCATTAGAGGCTCTCCCTAAGGCCTCAACATTTCTTTTGTTAGCAATTCAAAGTAAGATTATTTCAAGAGAGAGTCTACAAAGAAGAGGATATTATGGACCCTTCAGATGTGCCTTGTGTGAGGATTTAGAAACATCAAACCATTTACTCCTTCATTGTCTGTTTGCTCACATCATTTGGGGTTACTTTTTAAAAAATATGAAATTATATTGGGTATCTCCATCAACATTGAAAGAGTTGATAAAATTTTGGATAAATTATTTCAAAGCTAAAGCATTATGTATTCTTTGGAGGATTGGACCTACCATTATTTGTTGAAATTTATGGCTTGAAAGGAATAATAGAATTTTTAAAAATAAATATCAAAATCATGCCCAAGTTTGGAACCGTATCAATGCCTCTCTTGTAAAAAGTCTACAAATATTGTGCTCATCATGGGAAGTCTCAATTGTAGAAAAAGAAGTGCTAATAATTTGGCTATAGGATTTGAACATACATGGAAGATTCATCTATGAAAATGAAATTAAAACAAAGGATCTACTGCGATCTTTGGTAAAATGGAAATGTCCAAAAATTGGGTTTATCAAAATTAATTTTGATGGTACTTCTAAAGGAAATCCAGGAAAAGCTGGTGGAGGTGGTGTTTTTAGAAATAGTGAAGGCAAAATTTTCCTCACTTATTCAAAATCATATGGAACTTCAACTAACAACTATGCATAGGCTAGGGCACTTCTTACTAGGATTAAAATTGTAGCAGAAAAAGGATGGAAATATATTTCAATTGAGGGGGACTCACAAATTATCATTAATGTTATTAACAAAAATAGATGTGGAGACTGGATAAAAAATTATATTACTGTTGATGTTCATCATCTATTACTAGAGGCAATCTCTTGGCAGTGTGAGCATATTTATAGAGAAGGAAATCAAGTAGCAGATAAATTAGCAAATTATGGTGTTGATCTACATCCCCATGAAATTCAAATTTTAGAAGACAACTGGCCAAGTGAGATTTTATGTCTTAATCAAAATGATGTCAAGGAGTTGATTGTGGAAACATAGCACTTTGAGAAAGTTGAAGAATATATTTAAGAGAAAAAAAGAAGAAAAAATAGTGATAAAAATGTTTGCTACAACAAATATAATATTCTGGTATTTTGAGGCCCCCAATAGAAGCCACATATAACCTATTAAAAAAAAATCAATCATCTCAAAAGAAGTAAAATAGTTACCATTGTCAGTGACTATCTTGCTGAGAACCCCAAATCTTGTCAATATGTGCTCTTCTAAAAACTTGATGATCACTTTTGTAGTGGATTTATTGAGAGGTGTTGCTTCCACCCACTTGGTAAAATAGTTTGTTGTTGTAATGATCCACCTATGACCTCTAGAAGAATTGGGATTAATCTCACCTATGAAATATATTTCCCATTGTGTAAAAGGAGCTTCCACAAGTACTAGCCTAAAAGGCATGGTTGGCAAATTCTTTTTACCTACAAAAATTTGACAGTTATGACAAATTTTAATAAATTGATAGACATCCTTAAACAATGAGGGCCAATAATAACCAGCCCTCATGATTTTGTGAGCAATAGCCTTTGGAGCAAAGTGACCTCCACAAAAATCATAATGATATTCTTTTAGCACTTGAGGAACCTCCATTTCAAATAAGAAAAGAAGCAACACACCATCTAGATGCTCCAATATAGTCTACCTTCTTGAATGTAGTCTTTTTGGACCAACTGCTTGGTAGACCTTCTTTTGTTTTGGGGCATGTCTTCTAAAAATAACAAGTTTTGAAGATAAAATAAAATGCCATCATACCACTTGCAATCATAATAATTAATTATTCTAGCTTATTATTGTTCATTTACTATGAGAGTGTTATTCATGGCTTTCCCTTCTTTGTTAGCTAGATACTTTGCCAATCCCTATCCTATAGTAATCTACATTGCTTTAAATTCTACATCATACTATAATAACTTATACATCCATCTTGTAGACTGCCTAAAGGTTCAGGCTTAGTGAAAACATATTTAACAACAATGTAGGGGATACAGACTATTACCTTGTTGGATCCAAAGATACATTTAAAATTATCTAATGCTTTGATTAATGCATAAGCTTGTTTTTCTAGCATAGAGTATTTCAGTTTAGCACCCTTCAATCCTGCACTCATAAAGGCTATAGATCTTTCATTTTTCTTTTCATCTTGCTCAACTAGAACTACAACAATAGTTTTTTCTAAAGAAAATGAATAGATTTTGAAATCTTTGGAGTAATCAAGGTAATTTAATACTTGAGCTTGAGTAATTGCATCTTTGATCTTTTAAAAAGCTACAGTATTTCCTTTGTCCACCTGATTTTCCCACTTTTTTTTATCACGTTATTTAATGGCTTGGTAATCTGAGAAAAATTAGGGACAAACCTCCTAAGAAAGTTAACCTTTCCAAAGAATGATCTAACTCCTTTAAGATTTTTAGAAGGGGAAATTTTAGCAATTGCTTCAATTCTTTGTGGATCAATGCTAATCCCATCATTTGAAATAATATGCCCGAGCAGTTTACCTTGTGTGGCCCCAAATACACATTTCCTAGGATTCAAGGATATGCCAAACTCCTTGCACCTATCAAACACTTGAGTTAGATGTGCAAAATGATCTTCAAGATTTTTGAAAAAACTATAATATCATCAAGATATACTACCACTATCTTGAACATCAACCCCTTAAATGCAACATTCATTGCTCTCTAAAATGTTACCCCTGTATTCATCAATCCAAAGGGCATCCTAAGATATTCAAATGTTCCCCATGGTGTGGTGAAAGTTGTTTTCTGTCTGTCCTCTATATTCACTATAATTTGATTGTAACCTAAAAAGTTATCCAATAAAGACATTCTTGATGACCCAACCATTGCTTGAAGCAATTACTCCATATTTGAAAGTGTATAGTTGTATTTAAGTGAACTCTTATTCAGATTATTGAAATCTACAAAAATTTTGATCTTACCATCCTTATTTCTAATTGGAACCAAGTTTGTCAACCAAGAAGAAAATCTCAATTATCTTGGTATCTAGTAGCTTCTACACTTCTCTCTACATAATTGGATACAAAGTGGGATTGAACTTTCTTTGTTTTTTCTTGAAAGGCTTGGTATCCTTCTGAAGGGGTATTATGTGAGTCATTACATTTGTATTGAAGGTCTTCAAATCCTCATAACTCTAATCAAAAGTGTCAATTTTCTTTTTCAAGAAGTTGATATACTATTGCTTCTCTTTTCCTGACAGAGCTTTATTAATCCTAACAATCTTGGGTTCTTCCTCTTTTCCAGTATTAACTTCATCTATTTCAAACTCTTGAACCAAATATTTATATGCTCTATCAAAGTCATTAAACACGCTCTCTAAAGATACCAACCCCTTGGGGATCCTATTGATATTTAGTTGTATGACTTTTGTGGGTTCTCCAATAACATCCTTCAGTTTTTCTTCATCACTTTCATCACAAATAACATAAAAAAATTCATTTTGCATAGTCATAAAATCATTAATGTGTATATCATCATGAAAAACTTATAAATATACCACATTATCAAGGACAAATGACTTATAAATAGATATGGTTGGGAACCTATCCATAAACCAAGTGTCTATCTCAGGGTTGTCTTCTCTAGAAGCATTAATTGCCAATATATTTGCATTATGATTATGTGCTCTAGGAATGTATTGTAGATCAAAAGCTAAGAATCTATCTATTTCATCCAACATTGCTTGCATATATTGCTTTAATCTAGGGTGATTTGTTTGATATTTCCCTTTGATATATTGAATTATTAGCTCAACATCCCCACTAACTTTGAAGTAATTAATACCCAATTCCTTGGCTTTCCTCAGCCCTAGCAATAAAGCTTTGTACTTTGCAACATTATTTGTACAATAAAATTCTAACATGTATGGTATGCCAAGATAACTTTCATTTATTTCTATCAACAGTACCCTAACTCCTGCTCCTGATTGAGATTTTACCCCATCAAAGGTCATAGTCCATAACTTTGAAGTTAGAACTCTATCAATTTTTGTATCCACTTCAACCTTCAGTTTAGGATCCATATTCTCAACATCAGACACTTCTAATAAGAAAGGAGAATGTCAAATAGAGTAAACACCCATGTATTTTCCCTCAACATAATTTATAACATTAACCATATTATCGTTGGGATCACTGAATTCAATTGAATGCCTATTGAAGGGTTCTCTTTTCAAGATGACTTTTTTCTTACCCTGAATTTGGATAGTGGTATATAACCAATCCAATTGAATAGTACCACCTAGATGCTTTTCCTAATGTCTAAAAAGTAATATGGAAAAGAAAGGGTCTACATCTACAACTGCAACATCCATTACCACACCTTTCTTAGGATATTTTTTATATGGATAAGAAGTTCAGTGATAATACCTACACAAGGTGCTCTCTTGTTATCCATTACAAAAATAGAGGGGTGTTCTTTTTTATAAATCAAGCCTAACTGATCAGCTACCTATTTTGACATTACATTCATGGAAGCACCACTATCAAGCATGCAACTATGAATAACCATTTGGTATTCATAGCCTAATGCATACCTTAGTGAGATGTAACATGGCTTAACTGAATATGGAGATCTAACTGCATTATTTTCAAGGTCTATAGGGGTTTTAGGCTATCTTCCTGATTAATAAGTTAATTTGAAGGCTCTACATACCTGATATCAGTACTTTGGAATGGTCATTAATTATCTAAAAGTGATGCTGACCTTCTGCTTGGAAACCTCTACGCATAGATCAAATTGATCTTTCTTATCATCAATTCATTTTATATTTCTTTTATTAGCCAAGTTATTTTGTTGCTTTTGGATAATTTCCTCTACATTAGGCTCTTTACGAATTATTTGCAGCTTCATCTAATTTACCTTTTTTTGTGAGATAACTCTTGTAGTTTTCTCCTTTTGTGTAGGCCCTTCATCAACTTTATCCTCCATTTTTCTATTCCTAAGGTTGATAGCATTTATTATCTCTAAATACTCAACCTCTTTTGCTATAGGTATAATATTTCATTGCTTCATTCTATCAAATTTGGTATTATGGGGCTCATTTTATGTTGATGCCTCTCCAAAGACTAAGGCTCTTTGTTCAAGATTATTGGCACATAATTCCATATCTCTCTTAAATTATTTTTCTTTGACCTCATCCTCCTAAGTCCAACATACATTAATTCTAATATCTTCATCTTCATATTCAACATTTAAATCAATATTAGAATGCAAACTTAGATAAATACCATAATCAATAGGGTTATGTGGTGCATCATAGGAAAAGCAATAAAGGGATGATATGATGCTATATTGTTAGATGGTATTGGGTTTGGAATAGAATCTAGATCTCTCTCTATTTTTTTTTTCAATTTCCATTCCAATTTCTATTTCCCTCTTCATTTCCATTGGTATTCCAATTTCTATTGGATTTCCTTTTGAATGGAGGCATGTTATCTTCTTGTTGTCTATTATTACCCTATTAAGTTTTTACAATGTTGTCTTTACCCTTTTCAATTCTAGCCAACCTATTATTCAAACTAGTAAGCATCTCACTCAATGTATTAGCTATTTTGTTCATAGGAACCTGATTTGTTTTCTTTGGGATAGAGAACTCAACCTTATTGGGCTTTCTTTCAGGTTGATTGGGCTCTAAAGAGTATGATTTCATCTCACCACTATCAATCATATGTCTCTCTATTTCGATAGCCCTTTCCATACATATATCAATGATGGTTGTCGCTTGTTATCTCAGCTTATAACTAAAATATCCAAGGAAAGCATTCTTGTAAAAAAAAATGGACTGCTCATCATTTGGCCTTAGTGCTACCAGAATCTTATTTCTAGTCTTAAATAATCTCCTATTGAAATCTTCCACTAATTCATTTTTCTTCTTTTTCATGGTAGCCAACTCTATCAGCAAGGATTGTTCATTCTTCCTCTCTTCGTATTTCCTAAGGAAAGTTTGCTCTAGCTCTTGAAATTTATGAATAGTACCAACTTCAAGGCTATTAAACCATTCTTGAGAATATTTCTCTAAAGTTTGAAAGAACAATCTGAGGAAAACATCTTCATTGCCTGAAGACTATTAATGGCATATAGAAAATCCCTAACATGATATTCAATGGTGATAGCATTGTTTCCTTGGAATTTAAGCAAGTACTTGTGAGCTTTACCAGGGAGAGGATTCAGATTTGGAGGTAAAACAAAAGCTCTATATCTATTGGTTCTCCATTGATTGACATTTTGGTTAGCATTGACATTTTGATTAACATTAACATTTTGATTTGCATTAGGAGTTGCCATTCTCACTACAGGTTGATTCACTATAGGTACTTGGTTTACAACAGGAGAGGACTAATTTAAACTAGGATTTGGACTAGAAAACAAATAATAGGGATTGAAATTGAAGTTTTCTTGTGAGATTTGAAGAATACCTCAGGATTTGGCACCCCAACAAACACTTCTTTGCCACTTCTTGTAGACACCAGATCTAGTGCCTCCTTTCTTTAGTTTCAAGGTTTTAAGTTCATTTGGTGTCACCAGCACAAATGTGCAAAGAAGGAACAAGATCATCAACAATACTTAGGCCAAGATTTTTCAACCTAATATTCACTCAACTCTCACAAATTTCACTCTAGAAAATACTGTGAGAAATACAAACACAAAATAGGACTAAGCCTACCGACAATGATGCCAAAAATTGTTGGCTGACTATTTGCTGGTGAAAAGTTTCAAAATATTTTCGGGAAGTAAACTTCAAAAAAATAACTTACATATAGCACAAAAGTTTGTTCCTCGACAATGACACCAAAAATTGTTGGGGGAAATTCTTGCACCCTTAAGATGTTTGTCACGTTGCAAGAATTCCCTGATCCAATTAGCACTGTGGACTCTAGTGGATCCAACTATTTGACTTGAGAAAATATTATCCTAAGACTCTAGACAGATCGAGTAGGGTAAGGAAACCCTAGAGGTGAGCTTATAATACTTTTCATATGCTCATGCTCATCCAAATTTACAAAAATAAAATAAAAATACAACATAAAAGTTGACCAAGCTTCGAAGCCCAGCTAATGCTTTAATCAGTAGATTGGTACCTTATCCATTGGGCAATTGTATCCAGACTTAAAATATGAAGAAGAGAGAAGAGGGAGAAGACAAAATTTAGCCAACCACATTCATTCAAATAATGCAACAAAGGTGATTAAGCATTCCAGTGAAAGAAGATGTCATTTACACATTCAAATGATGTAACATGTAAATAGGAAAACAAAAAAAAACCTCATATAAAAATGCTGAAAGGAGGAAGCATGATTGTATTTATCAACAAATAATTACAATGGGAGTCTGATCAAGATAACTAGATTTCACTAAGCAAATACAAATGAGTTCTCCATTCAAATTATGTAATAGATAACTACAACTCTTCGTTCAAATGATGTAACAAAGAGCCTTCTAGCTTTCGGTCTCAACCACTAGAAATGATCTCAGTAAACTGGGCACCTCCTTAGCAAAAACCTTCACAGTAATGGAGAAGAAAAAGGGGTGACTAACCAAGAAATAGAAAGGAAAATACAATAGATAAAGGAAGGGCACTTTGGTATACCTCTTGCAAAATTTTACTATGCAAAAACTTGATCATTTTTTTGTTGCAACAACTCACTTAAATAGCTTGATCATTTGGTCCATAATTGCAAAAACTACAACTACCTCAATGATGGCTCATAATTGCAACTATCATTTATTAAAACTAGGTGATGGCCCATAAAAACTACAACTACCTCCATATTTGATCCGCAATATTGATTACATTTATAATGGCTCTCATTTGTGGCCTGGTAATGATCTCAACTAGTCAAATATGCCTTTATAATTGCTTGTTGCAATTTCTCTCAATGTTGGCTAAAAACAACTTTAGAAAATTAATTAATTTTCAGTAACCTCAACTAAAAAATGAGGCATATTACAACTTTTATGCAAAAACTTTTAATAATAGTAACAATAATAATGATATTAAAAATAATAATTAAAAAAATATATATATTATTATTATAGAGTGGGGGGATGGATGGCTCTCCTCACTTCTTTTAATTTTATACATAATATAGAGAAACGAAAGGATGCCCCCCCTCATTTTAATTTTATATATAATATAGAGTAGGAGGGGAGGATGGGTCCCCCACTTCTTTTAATTTTATATATAATCAAGAGGGGGTGGGGAGGATGGCCCCACTCGCTCCTTTTAATTTTATATATAATATAGAGTGGGGGGAGGATGAACCCCCCCGCTCCTTTTAATTCTATATATAATATATAGTGGGGGGGAATGGAGGATGGGGTCCCCTTGCTCCTTTTAATTTTAATATAGAGCATGGGGAGGATGGGACCCCCCAACTCTTTTTAATTTTATAAATAATATAGAGCGAGGGGGGATGGAGCTCCCTCCCCCGCTTCCTTTATTTATTGGGGACATTAATTTAATTAAACTCAAAATTAAATTAAATTTAATATTTAATTAAAATTAATTAAATCTATCATTAAACCATATAAAAGGAAAAATTTTAATTAAATATTTGAGACCCTTGGAGGTCAAAAAATAATTAATTAAGATGTAAACATGAGTTAAAATTATATTTTTATTTGGGAATTGGAGGATGGCGACAACGATAGCGACCTCGATAGCTCTAGCGATAATAGGCGGGATTTACCAAGCCCTTGTAGGGGATTTTGGACTGGAGTAGGGAGAGATTCCCCCTTCGAACGAAGCTACCAAGGCGGATGATATGAAGGGCCCAGATCCTGATCCTGGTGGGTAGTGGGACTTGGATGTTGAACGATCATGGGAAAACTACAAGGGTTTCGTTCCCCCATCCCCACCAACAAACCTCAATCGAGGAATGCAACTCATCAAACCTACCTTGACAACGTTACAGGCACTCCAAACCCCAGCTCTTTTGGGACTGAGATCCATCCCTCGTTGATTACCTCGAGTGAAAATTTTATTATCCCTAAATTAGTAATGGGAGAGAAGTTGTCTATTGAATCCCTCTCCTTTATGGGGAAATTTATCGAGGTAAGACCTGACATGGAGTCCATAAGAAAATGGGCTACGTATAAATGGTGCATAATAGGGAGTTTTCAATTGGTGGCCCTGTTCAGGGGGTTTTTCCTAATTTAGTTGAACAACCAGAATGACTATGCCCGCATCCTCATAGGGGGGTCGTGGTTTTATGGCAAGAAAAGTCTGTTTCTTCAAAAATGGGGGGAAGATTTCAACCCACGAACTCAAGATATCAACTTCACACCCATCTGGGTTCACTTCCTAGATCTTCCCATCCAGTTCTATCATGAAGATATTCTACGCGAGATTGGAAAATATATTGGGGATCTTGTCGCCATTGACCCTGTAATGAAGGCCCGAACCCGCATGGCTCATGCCAGGATCTGTGTCAATGCCAACTTGGCTTCCCAACTTCCAACTCGCATAAACCTCATCTATGGATCTTATCACTGGTGCCAGGCAATAGAGTATGAGAACAAGCCAACATTTTGCATAGAATGCCAATCTCAAGGGCATCTAAAATCTCAATGTCCATCTCTCAAACCCCAAAAAGAGGTGCCAAGCTCCAAGCTTCCCCCTCTTCAAAAACAAAGCACCCAAATGGGAATACACAATGAGAGACCCAAAGCCCCCATCGGCAACAAGCGGGAAAAAGAATTCAAAGGAAAACACATCGCCAACCAGGAGCCACCCCTCAGTCATCCTTCTTCAGATTTGGATAAGGTATGCTCCATGTTTGCTTTTCCTAATAGGTTTGGACCTTTATCTATCTCCAATGATGAAGTCCTATTCCCAGAATCTGCCCTTCATCCCCCCCACCCCCTCCCCTTCATCCTCATCATTCTCCATCCAAATCTGGACCATCCTTTCCCCTTCGGATGTCCCTCCCTCCCCAACCAAATCCATCTCTGAACCCCTGCAAGAAGCTGTGAGCCCTTCCCATCACATCGTTGATTCCCCCTTTCCCCCTCGGATGGGCCCCTTTCCCCAACCAAATCCATTTCTGAATCCCTGGAGGAAAATGCAAGTCCCACCCACCGTAGAGCGGATCACAGTCCTATTATTACCAGAAGCTACAGAAAAGGCCCTGTTGACACAGGGAGTGAAAATAAAAGGGGTAGACCTACCCTATCTGAGCAAATAAAAAAATACTGAAAATCAAGTTGCCAATGGAGTGCAAACAACCCTATTCCCAGATTTGTTCAACCAGTCTAAGGATGAAAAAAAAATCCCAAACCTCCCTCCTTATAGGGCAAAGGAGGTAAGAAATCCATAAAATTTTCCAGATGAAGATCCTATCCTGGAATATTAGAGGTCTCAATAGTGCAACCAAGCAGAGATTAGCTCAAACCATTAGGAAAGACCATAAAACTACCATTTTCATTTTGCAAGAAATGAAAGCTGGTTCTTCTAGAGTCAATAACATCACCCATTCAGTGTGGAAGAATTATCAATGGGCTTCCTCCCCTGTTGAAGGATCATCTGGAGGCCTTTTGTGCCTATGGGATCCAAAAAAAATTGAAGGCAGGGTTATTTCATCCTCTGAAAGAACTCTAAACCTAGTTTTCTTTTGCAAGGAAAATCAGTTCACCTGGGTTTTATCCAACATTTATGCCCCCAATAATCCTCTTGAAAGATGCTCTCTCTGGAGATCCCTATCCCACATGAAGGATGCCTTCTCCAACCTCCCTTGGATGTTAGAAGGTGACTTCAACTCCCTCATATTTCCCTCCGACAAGAGGATCGGCAGTTCCATTCCTTCCAAAAGCATTCAAGATTTCCAGGACTTTGTTACTGAGAATGAGTTAATGGATGTTCAGATTAAAGGTTTTCAATTCACTTGGAGCAACAAAAGAGCGGGTTTCGAGCACATACAGGTTAAACTGGATAGAATTTTCCTATCCCAGTAGGCTATTCCCATATTTGGAGATACCTCTCTCATCTCTCTTCCTAGAATTGGCTTCGACCATTGCCCCCTTCTCCTGGAATCTAATAGGGCTCCATCCTTCAAAACCCCATTCAGATTTGAGAACATGTGGATCCAACATGTTGATCTAAGGTAGAGGATCTCTGAGTGGTGGCGGCTCCCTTTCCATGGGTCTACTATCTCCCGAGTCTCCCAGAAGCTGAAGGCTATCAAGGAAAATCTCAAAATCTGGAACAAAGAGGTGTTCGAGAATATCTTCAAAAAAAAGAGCAGATTTTGAGCAAGCTCAAAACCATAGAGCAACAAATCCAGCATGACCAGTGGACTCCTCAGTTGAGATATGAAGAGAGGCAACTTCTGTCAGAATACCATAACATTCTGGCCAAAGAAGAGACCTACTGGAGACAAAAATCCCGAGCCCTCTGGCTAAAATATGGTGATGCCAACACGAAGTTCTTCCATGCTTCCACTCTACAAAATTAAGGTACAAACAAAATTAAAGAGCTCATTTTATCCGATGGCACAGTCTCAAAATATATCTTCAAAATCAGAGATGAAGCCTCACTCTACTTTAGCAACTTAATGGGAGCCACACCCCCCGAACATCCTGAAGCCCAAGAGGTCCTCCTGCAAAACATTCCCCCTCTGGTTACTCTCGAAATGAATTCCTCCCTTATCCAACCCCTAAGAAAAAATGAAATCAAGCTCACCTTGTTCTCCATGCAAGCTGATAAAGCCCCTGGGCCAGATGGGTTTCCCCCTCATTTCTTTCAAATGTTCTGGGATATCCTGGAGGAAGATATATGCAATGCCATATTGGAACTTCAAAAAACCAAGATTATTCCCAGAGGGACGAACTCTACTTTCATTGCCCTGGTTCCCAAATCTCCTCAATCCAAATCCATGGCGGACTTCCGACCTATAAGTTTATGCAACATCATCTACAAGATTTTGACCAAATATTTAGCAATGAGGCTTAAGAAGATCCTTCCCATGATCATAGATCCCTATTAAGGAAGTTCAGTGGAAGGCAGATCCATCGCTGACAACATCATCTCTCTTCACGAAACTCTTCACTCAACATCGTGCAACAAAAATGTGGCCATGTTTCTGAAGTTGGACATCAACAAAGCTTTTGATAGGGTAAATAGGGATTTTCTTTTGAAAGTCCTCTCCAGGTTCGGGTTTCATAAGGAATGGATTGACCTCATCAAGGGTTGTATCTCCTCCCCTTGGTTCTCTATTTTGGTGAATGGATCAGCAACAGGCTATTTTCCCATCTCTAGAGGCATTAGGTAGGGAGATCCCCTTTCCCCCTTCCTCTTCATCATTCTTGTTGAATCCTTAGGGAGAGCTTTCAAATATGCCTGCACTATAGGGAGTGTTTTAGGGATCAAAGCTTCATCCAATTCCCCACCCCTATCCCACTAGCAGTTTGTAGATGATACTATCATCGCCACATTGGCCTCTGTTCTTCAAGCCAAGTCCATCAAGTCTATCCTTGATACCTATGCATTAGCAGTCGGGCAAGAAATTAACTACCTGAAGAGAAAATGCTACTTCCTCAATACCCCTGGTAATAGACAACGCAAGATTACTCGTATCCTTCAGTGTTGCATTGTTGATCTCCCCACCTCTTACTTGGGTCTTCCCCTATTTACCAAAAGCCCGAAAGAGTCCATGTGGGACAATGTCATAGAAAGGATCAGGTAAAAACTCGCAGGATGGAAAGGTTCTCTTCTGTCTCAGGTGGCCAAAGAAACTCTCACTATGGCAGTTCTCCAGAGTATCCCTGTCTATTTCATGTCGGTGTTCAAAGCTCCTGCTATCGTGCACTCCAAGATTGAATAGATCCAAAAGAATTTCCTGTGGTCGGGCCTAGAGGAAAAGAAGAAATTCCACCTAGTTAGCTGGGATAGAGTTTTCCAACCTAAATCCCAAGGGGACCTCAAGCTCAGGAGAATAGCCAACATGAACCTCGCCCTCCTTGCCAAGAAGGTGTGGAAAATTTTCACCAACTACAAAGCAGAATGGGTCTCCATCGTTCAAGCCAAATACCTCCAGAACCTGTCTCTGATGGATGACAACATTCCCACCAATGGGTCTACTTTCTAGCAGACTATCATTCAGGCTAAATCCCTCATTGTGACAGGCTCTCGATGGTAGCTAGGCAATGGTTCAAAGATCAGTTTCTGGGATGATGCTTGGATCAAAGACAAACCTCTTTCAAAAATCCCTGAGGTCTCCATCCTTAGACCCATCCTTGATAGAAGGTGGGGTAGCCAAGTCACGAATTTCATTGATGACCAACATGAATGGAAAGCCATTTCCACTACCAATGAAAGTGGCCAAGTTGTTAGAGCTAGGAATATCTTATCCCGCTTACTCTGATCCACTATCATCCCAACCATAGCCACCCTAGACTACCCCATATGGAAAGGAAATGATAGTGGGGATTTCTCCATCAAATCAGCCTACTCCCTCCTGCTCAGTTCCCAGGTCCCCTCCATTCCCTTCAGCTTGGTGTGGGTCAAGCACCTCATTCCCAAGGTTGGATTTTTTCTTGGGTTGCCATTCAAAACAAAGCCCTCACTATCGATAATCTTATGAAAAGAGGCATCCCTGTCCCAAATAGATGTCACATGTGCCTATCCAATTGGGAATCTATCAACCACCTATTCATGGATTGTGATTTTACTAAAGAAGGGTTGAGTCATATTTTGACTACTTTTCAGATTCAATGGGCCCCACCCAAATCCCTCTTGGACCTCTTTGTTCAATGGCCAAACCCATTCAGAAATCCCAAAGTATCTTTCCTATGGAAGGTTTACCTCCATAATTTTATTTGGTAAATTTGGCTAGAGAGGAACCACAGAATTTTCTCCACTTTGTCCAATGATCCAGTGTCCACAACTACCAAAGCCATCACTTATGCTACTGAAAATTCCCAACTTCTTCCTTACCTCAATCCTCCTAGTTGCAGTGTTGAAACTGAGATTTTTTGTCCTTGAATATCCCCATCCCTTCCAACCTGACCCCTCCCTTGCCCCATCCCAGAAAGAAGGCTCGGTGGAGACCTCCCATGGAAGGATGGCTGAAGCTCAACTTTGATGGTGCATCCAAAGGGAATCCAGGTTTAGCAGGAGTGGGTGGGGTTGTCAGGAACCATGAAGGTGAAGTTGTTATAGCCTTCTCTGAGAATTTGGATCACCAAACAAATAATGTGGCCGAAGCTTGGGCTTTATGGCGTAGCATGCATCTCATCAGGGATTCCAAGGTCAATCTCCAAGTTGAAGGGGATTCCATCAACATCATTGGATACATCAACAATGATAAAAATCCACCGTGGAACATCCGATCCCTGATCTAGGAAACTAGGAACCTCATTGGTCAACAAAAGTAGGTCGTGGCTGCTCACGTGTACCACGAAGCCAACAGGCTTGTTGATGGTCTCACAAACATGGGAATCACCCAACCGACCATTTTCGTCTGGTGCAGTCCAATCCTGCCAAGTGTCATCCACATAGCATCAACGGATTGGCCAAGGCAATACAGGTGCCTCTAATTCTTCCTCACTACCCCATGGATTTTCTAATTATGGTTTTGTAGGTCTCGTGGTGTGAAACTCCCCAGGTGATTTCTCCGATTCATGTGCACCCCATCTCCATCAACTGATTGGCCACCCACCCTAGCCCATCCGAGTGTGATGCTCGAACTTGGTTACTCTTTTCAAACTCCACCATATTTCAAGGCAAATATCGTAGTCTCGACCATGATTGCACCAGAGCCACCCCACCTAAGTTTTCAGCTAGCCTTGTTGTCACTAAGTGCCTCTGCCATTTTATTTCCACCCATGTGGATATCGGTTCAAGGTCCTCCACCAATCCCCAGTCTCCTTTCCATATTCACTGCCTCCCCACCTATTGTCACCCCTCGGTTACCGATATGACCGATATCTCGCATAACGCTTATTTAAGCTGGAGGTGTTTCACCATGCAGTCCTACGTCCTTCATCCCCACCACCCCAACCCCCATGTCTAGCCTCCTCGTTGCCTTCCTTCGGCCCCCTGCTCCCACCACCATGGCCTTCCTCGAGCCTAGCAGCCTTCAACTCGACTCCCTTTTGACCTCCTTTCTACAAGCTCAAGGCATGATACCTTTTCTGTCCAAGTTCAAAGGTGTTGAGGTAGACATCATGATAGACTTTGTTAAATCTTGGTCGAATGGCCATGTCTCGATGTGCAACATCCATTTCAAAGTTACTCCTGAACTTATCGCTGAGGTGTCTGGTCTTCCCTTGATGGGGTGCCTGGTCCGGCGTGACAAACATAATTGGGACCAGGAGCTCGATGGGTTCCCCAATTACCAAGAATTTAAGTGGATTGGAGTCACCCTAGACCATGAATCCCTCCCCTCCCCTTGGCCCATCATTGTTGTCCCTCTGCTCCAATATCTATCCTACGATGACCCATCCAAACCGCTTTCAAGTTTCCACCTTGCGTTGGTGAATCACTTGCGGGGGTATAAGCCTATGAATGTCCTAGCTTTCCTCCACCGTTCCATTCAGCTCTCTATTCTCAGTGCTCACAAGAAGCACTCAGCTCCCACTCACCAGGGGTTGTTTGTTGTTATCTTCCACCATGTCATCGTTGCCACCCCGCCACCCATTTCGGCCACCCCCCTCCAATCCAACCTTCCCCACCCCTCCTCCACCCACAGTCCTTCCCACTCCCTATCCAACGAACCCCTGGTGAGCGAGGAAGCCCTTGAATTCCAAACTCCTATCTCTAAGAAGGGCTCCCCATATGTTGCTACTCCCCCATCCAAACCCCTTGTTGCGAGTGGAAACAAACCGACATTAGTTAAGCAAAAATCCAAGGTTGAAGAAAACTCTGCCCATGTTCGAAGGTCCTCTAGAGTTAAAAAGGTCAAGGCAGAGACTAGCTAGAACTCCCCTATCCACATCTCTGAGGACATCGATGAGAATTCGAACCTCGATGGTGCAATCTCTAGCAGAATCTCCAGAATGTTCCTCAAAAGTTTCATTGCAGCTTTCGAGAGCGCCAGCGAAGCCATGAAGTAGTTCCTCCAGCAGAGTGCAACCAACACCAAGGAGGACCCCCCAGAAGTAGAGCTTCACTAAGCTAGTTTTTGGGTTCGTGTTTTTGCTACTGTTGTCTCTAGGTTTTTTGTTGTTTTTTGATTTTCTAATAGACTTGCTTCATTCTTTCTGTAATCCCCATGTTTGTTAATTCTCTATTCCTTAGGTAGCCCCTGCGTGGGTTCTGGTTTGTTTTCCATCTAATTGTGGGCTCTGTGGTCTCTTGCCTCTGCGTGGGCAGCATTGCTATTCTAGTTGGTTTTGTCATCCCCTGCATGGGAAATTTTGGGTCTTTCATCCCCTACGTGGGAATTTTGGTATCATTTATGGTTGTTCTCCCTGGCATGGGATAGTCCAATAGTATTTCTCTTATATCTATCATGATTTTTTGTACATCTGGGATTGGGACCCAACCAAAACCCACATAATAGAACCACCAATTACCAAAAAATAATATATATATAATTAAACATTCTTTAGGCCAAAAATTTATTGACAAATGACCTTTGGAAAACCAAAACAAAGACCTAACCTTAGCGACACAAAATTTAAAAAAATGCTCTCTATGGGTGAAACAGGACTCAAAAAGACCAAAAATTTGCAATAATTGGAAAGGACCTTAAATTTTATTAAAAGGAGACTGACTAAGGGATTATTGCAAATTTTGAAAGGACTCACAGGACACCAAAATTTCAAAATTTGGGGGCAAACTCAAGTTGGATTTTGAGGATCCAACAGTCTTAAGGCATATCTACAAGTCCATACAATGGGCATATTGTTGGACATCCCCACCTCCATTAACATTGTGGTACCTGGGGTTTCATTTAATAACATTTAAACTATCTAAATATACCTCATTCTTGCATTTACTATAGAGAGGTAGGGCAATTGATAATTATTTCCCAATGAAACATGCTCAACAAAAGAAAATGGAAGAAACTACAATAAAAATCATCACCACTATCTCATCTTTGGCTAACCCTCATCCTCTTATGTACATAATGGTCAACCTAAGTGTTGAATTGGTCAAGGTAAGGATGTTGAGGAACCCCATCAAGCCCAATAATCCTCGAAAGCCATGTACAATGGTTGTCCCTTTGACACAAAAATTATGGAGGGCTAGTGTATCTCAACTAATAAGGGGTATTCATCACCAAACCTTATCTTAAATGCTTTGCCTCTTGAGGTAAAAAAATGTCTATGAAGGAGTTGGCAGCCTTTCCAAGATTCTTCAACAAAAATTTCATCCCCATCCTTTTTGATAATTCACCATATTCCTCTTCTATCCACCTTTCCCTATTTGCTCATCCCAACCCTTTGGATCCCTCCTTCTCCTTAGCCCTAACACCCCCTACACAGAGGGTGCCATTTTGCATAATTAATTTCAAGTTCTAATAGATGGGGTTGGGTAGCCCATTAACATTAGGTATTATTGAACTTTAAGTTTCTATCATGTAAAAAGTATCAAATTTTTTGAGATTTTAAATACATATACTAATGACATGGACTTCAAGAAAAAAAAATCAAAATAAAGTGTTAAATATACAATGCTTTTATAATTTATATTGTGAATACGATAATAATTTTTCTATTTTAATCGATTATATGGGACTAAAAAAAACCCCAATCATATTACATCATAACTACATAATGGTATTACAACAACTTGGCAATTATGCATGTACCATTTGGTAAGATTCAAACTTGGGTGATAGTTGTGTTTGGTAGAAATGAAACCGGTGAGAATATTGTAAGGAATGTTGTTATTTTTGTTGCACACATTAAAGTTATTGTTGGATATGTTATTATTGTGGTTGCAATTGTATAGGCTATTGTTGCAATTGTACAGGTTGTTGTAATTGTACATGCTATTGTTGTAATTGTACAGGTTGTTGCAACTATTAACTTATAATTGTTGCAACCTCTAATGTTGTTGTTATGCTTTCTCTAATTGTGGTTGTAGTATGGGTGTTTTTAAGACTGAAATTGTTGTAGTCGTTCTTATAACTATTGCATGGAATGTAGTTGTAATTGATACAAGGATTACTATGACAAAGTCCTTTTGTGTCAATAATTGGTGTTGTTGCACCTATCATGTAGGCATCTACTATTGTGCATCTGGATGCTATTAACTTATATATTGTGATGGTAAACATGGTTGAGTATTAAGATTTTTATGATGTTGTTGCTAATTAGAAATATGTGCATGAAGAAGTGCTAAGTCAGCTACATTATTTATTGTTTTTCATGCTTGTTTGCAAGTCAAATTTATGTGCTTTGGCTGACTTGATGTGATGTTGTGTACCAAATATGTTTTTTTTTCAAGGATATATCCTCTTCAGGTAGCATGTACGTCTTGTTGGATTTTATTTTGCTTTATGGAAAAATGAGTAGTATTCTTATGCACTTGTCTATTTGTTGCTTGTTTATAGAATAGATTAGAGGGTTCTATAAGAGTCCCAAAGGATGCTAGTTGGAGAAGAGTTTAGTCATGTGCTCATATAGGGTATTTTTAATATAATGCTAAAACTTGAACTTTAACAATGTAAGGGAAAAAAGAAAGGAAAGTTGATATCTAGTTTTGAAAAATACCTCTTTTGTAAAAGGGAAAGGACAACCCTTTCAAAACCCTACCTTACCATTAATACAAAAAAAGATTCAAACTTGGGTCTCCTTGGAAGTTGAGGATCTTAATCAGTTGAACTAATACCATTTGATAATATGATAGTGCTTTTAAAAAATATATAAAATTTAATAATAAAATTTATTTAGAATTTAATAATAACAAGCATCACATAACAACCAATCCATGCAATTGCAAATATTTTTATATTTAAAATCATATATATTTACTATAGAATAAGGTTTGAGATTATGTTAGTATTAAAGAGAATGGAATTGAGTATGGTTGTAGTTATATATCACCTTAAAACATGTATCTATACATCCTTGAATTTTAATTTTTAATTGATTTCAAAGTATGTTATAAATTTAAGGAGATATATAATCTAGTAGCATTAGCTTAGCTAGTTAGATTCCTCAATATTTAAAGAGGAGACCAAGGTTCAAATCTTGCCAAGTGATGCATGGATAATATCCAAAATTTGTTGTAATACATTATGTGATGATGATGTAATACGAGTGGAGCTCGTTTCAATCCCATATAACCAATTGAAAAAAATAGAGATATAGGATATCCTTGAGGTCATTAATTCAATGTTAAGCTTTCAATGTATTTAAGCAATGTTATAACTTCAAATAATCTACACTTGTATTAAACAAGGGAAATACACATGTCAATCATTGAATGGGTATAGAGTTGCAAGCTTACAACAGTGTTAAGGGGCTTTGGCCTCTCTTTGAGAGGTCCAAGGTTCAAATTCCACTAAGTATGAGGGGACTGAGACCCCTCATAAAAACATGTGTAAACTCATTGAAACAACCATTGAATGTGTATAGACCATGTGTTACCATATTGTTTGGATAGGTATTAGTTTTCATATAAAATCATAGTTAAATTTAGAAACCACTTACCATATCTTGTGGATGGATAAAGAAGATTTGACCTCATAATTTGAATAAGATGTAGAATTATACATGTAAATGAATTGTTGGAATTCATAATATTTTTTAAAAATGAACAAAAACAACCCATCCACTCAAATCCTATACAAAAAATATAAAGGATGAAAAAGAGATAAGAGAGACAGAGATTTGGGGATACTTGTAGACACCATAAATAATCACTATACAATTTATAAATTATATTCACAAAACTTTAATAAAGAAGTGAGGAGTGAGAGGGGGTATTTATATCAATATCAAAACCTCAATTACAAAATAATGTTTAACCTAAGCTGGCATAATAAAAGGGCTTTAGGTCATCAAGTGGCATTAGTTCAACTAGTTAGATTCCTCAACATTTAAGGAGGAGACCAGGGTTCAAATATTGCCAAGCAATACATGGATAATAGCCAAAATTTGTTGTAATACCACTATGTGGCGATGATGTAATATAGGTGGGGCTTGTTTCAATCCCACATAACCAATTGAAAAATAAGAGGGCTTTAGGTTAAAGATGTAAGCTTACTGTAGTGGTAAGGACTTTGGCCTCTCTTTGAGAGGTCTAAGGTTCAAACCCCACTCAGTATGAGGGGATCGAGACCCCTCATAAAAACCTATGTAAACTCATTGAAAAAATAGGAGGGCTTTAGGTTAATTACAAGTTATAAAGAATGTTTAATGATGTAGGAGCCTATCTTTTAGAGGGTTTTTTTAAAGAAGTTTTAAAATAATTTTTATTACTAAAAATGGAAATTTTTGACGAAAAAATAGTTTACTGAAAATGATAATTATTAAAAATGGTAATTTTTGATGAAAAATAATTTTCTGAAAATAGTAATTACTTAAAAAGCCATTTTTTTGTGGAAAAAACATTTTACCAAAAATAGCAAATTTTTTATATCTTTAGGGCTTTAAGCTTTAAGGTTTCTTTGGAGATATATATTCCCTTGGTATTGCATTGTAAAAGAGAATTATCTTTAGGGCTTTAAGCTTTAGGGTTTTGTTTTAGGGTTTCTTTAGGGATATATATTCCCTTGGTATTGCATTGTAAAAGGGAAGTGAATCCAGGAATGAGAAAAAAAAATATTTATTGGTTTATTTCTATGTATTGCAGTTTTTATGTGAATGGAGGGTTTTATCGATTATTTCTATTTATCGTAATTTTTATGTAAATGGAGGGTTTTATCGGTTTATTTCTATTTATCGTAATTTTTATGTGATGGGAGGTATTTTTTTGACCTCTTGTAGCTGGATTTACATCATTTGGTATCAGAGCAAGTTGGATCTTATTGGGGGAGAGAAGGTCTAGATTTTGATAATGAGACTATGGGAGAAGACAACAGATCAAAGGTTCATGTAGAGGAAGAACCTAAGGGAAAGCCAACGAAGCATCATTTTGAGGACAAGTTGATTAGGGCCTTGGAAGGAAATAGATATGGGATCAAGGTTGATGTCCTTAAATATACAGGAGGGTTGACACCAAAATAGTTGATATATTGGTTGAATAGCATGAAGAAGTTTTTGAGTGGAGAGACCTTTCATAGGAAAGAAATTAGCACTTTGTGCAGTGCTTGTAGGATGTTTGAGATATAAAACCTCGAAAGAAATAAATTGGTACTTTGTGTAGTGCTTTTAGGAGGTTTCTTATATGAAGCCTCAGAGGAAAGAAATTGGCACTCTGTGTAGTGCTTGCAAGAGGTTTGATATGTAAAGCATCAGAAGAAGAAATTAGCACTTTGCATAGTGCTTGCAGGAGGTTTGTTATGTAAAACCTCGAAGGAAGAAATTAGCACTATGTGTAGTGCTTGCAGGAGGTTTGAGATATAAAACCTCAAAAGAAAGAAATTGGCACTTTGTGTAGTGCTTGCAGGAGGTTTCTTATATGAAGCCTTAGAGGAAAGAAATTGGCACTCTGTGTAGTGCTTGCAGGAGGTTTGTTATGTAAAGCCTTAGAAGAAGAAATTGACACTTTGCATAGTGCTTGTAGGAGGTTTGTTATGTAAAACCTCAAAGGAAGAAATTGACACTATGTGTAGTGCTTGTAGGAGGTTTGAGATATAAAACCTTGGAAGAAGGACATTGGTACTCTAAGGAGTGCTTCCAGATGTGTGGTGCTCTATGGAGAGCAATTATGAGTTTGATAAGAGGAAGTTGCAGGAGCAGAGTTATTTTCAACCAAAGGAGAATGATGCAAAAGCCTATCTTTTAGAGGTTTTTTTTAAAAGAAGTTTTTAAATAATTTTGTATTACTAAAATTGAAAATTTTTGACAAAAAAATAATTTGCCGAAAATAGTAATTACTAAAAATGGTAATTTTTGATGAAAAATAATTTGTCGAAAATGGTAATTACTAAAAATGGTAATTTTGATGAAAAAATAATTTGGCAAAAATAATAATTACTTAAAAAGGCAATTTTTGGTGGAAAAAACAATTTATTGAAAATAGTAATTTTTTTTTTAATCTTTAGGGCTTTAAGATTTAGGGTTTTGTTTTAGGGTTTCTTTGGGGATATATATTCCCTTGGTATTGCATTGTAAAAGGGAAGTGAATCTAGGAATGAGAAAAGAAAACATTTATTGGTTTATTTTCATGTATTGTAGTTTTTATGTGAATGGAGGGTTTTACTAGTTATTTCTATTTATCGTAATTTTTATGTGATGGAAGGTATTTGTTTTGACCTCTTGTAGTTGGATTTACATCATTTAACTAGTACAAGGTTAATCATGGCTCCATATGACTTTCATAATAAAATATTACAAATAATTAATTCATTTTACAATGAAATGCACTTAGGCCTATCCAATACATTATATAATGTTAGACTTTGCCATGAATGAGATTATAAATTCAACATGAACATATTTTACTTCTTAAGGCATACTTTATAGGATGAAGGTTAGAGTTAAACATAAGCAACTATGTCCAATCAAAATCAAATAAGGTGATTATCAAATCTATTAATAACTATATTTTATATATAGGCATCATGCTACATTTTATAGGCTACTTTAATAACTTAGAACAACTACTTTAATAATTTTATATAATAAATTACAAAAAAAGAGCTACACAAGGAGTAAAGTTGGATGTAGAGTTGTATCTTAAGTGATTGGATGTGCTTATGGTTGTATGTCTACTTTAGACATTTTAATTTTTTAACTATTACTCAATTTTGAGTTTATGCATGGGATGCCCATGGACAACAGGGTTCCAAATTGCAACTTTTAGAACCCTTTAAATTTTATTTTACCCTTAAGAGAAGGGTAAAACCAAAATTACCCATCATACAAAATTTAACATTTTGTTATTTATTTTCAACCTTGAAGTGCAAGTAGTCAAATATTTCATTTAAATGATAATTAAAAAATTTACCTATCAAAAACTAATGCATATAATATATTTTAATGAAATTAATAAATAATTATGAGAAATCTATATTTAGAGGAATAATATTATTTGCATGAAATTAAAGCTTGATAAGAAAGATCTCTATGGAGGAGCTATTATTTTCTCATTTCATTCTAACAAGGCCCTTGCCACTAATGGATTTCTTGTAATTAAAAAAAAGAAGGATTTATTTGAGTGATATGTTGGTTGTGGTTGAAGAGGCTAGGGAAGAAGACTACAATAAGTGAGATTAATGACACCTTTATCGCATTGGTTCCCAAGAAAGGTAAGACACAATATTTTAATAACTTTCATCTAATAAACCTTTGCACTATGATTTCTAAGGTAACTTCAAAACTAGCTATAATATTAATGTAGTGATAAGGGCTTTCGCTTCTCTTTGAAAAGTCCAAGGTTCAAACCCCACTCAGTGTGAGGGGACTGACTCATAAAAACTTGTGTAAACTCATTGAAAAAAGATAACTTCAAAACTATGAAAAATAAATTGAAAAACATTCTAGATTGTGTCATATTAGAGCAACAAGGTGGTTTTGATAATGGTAAATAAATTCTTGATTGTGTAATAATTATACAGGAGGCCATACATTCTCTTCATTCCATGAAAAAATTAAGTATGCTTATTAAATTAGATACAAACAAAGCATATAAGAGTGTTTGCTAGAGTTATATATATGACATGCTTAAGAAATTTTATTTTGATCAATGTTGGTGTGAATGGATTAAATGTTCTTATAATAGTCTAAAATACTCTATTTTGATCGATGGATCCCCTACGTAATACTTTGAATCACCCCTAGACTATACCAAGGCGACCCACTATCTTCTTATCTATTTAATATTCTTGTTGAGGCATTGGGAGTGCTTTATCAAAGGGGGGAAAGTATTTAGGTTTCAACTAAAGGTCCCTTTAAATCTTATCTCCAATTTATTGATGATACTTTTCTTTTGGGTTATCTCTCAATCAATAAGGCCATGGAGTTTAAACCAATCTTATTGTGGTTTGAGAAGTTTGTTAGGTATTTTTTTTTGTTAGAGAACAAGGGGTTTTACTTGGTTCTCCCACCCTTGAAAAAATAAAACTCTCTCCTTTAGGGCTTGAAAGTTTACAAACAAATTCAATTCTCATCCCAATTGAGTTGCTATAGTTGGATACCTACATCATTTTTTTTAAAAGTCATAATTCTTGATTTTCATTTTTTGGATTTTCTTCAATTTTTTATATGAATACAAATATTCTAAAATTTAGCACCCTTCTTGAAATTTTCTTGCGATAGCCTTCACAATACGAAAACTACACCTCTACTATTTATGCATTACATCTTAGTAGAGTAATATTTCTAAAACTTTGTGCTATCATAGTCCACTTGACCAGATATGGTTTGCTAGTTTCCTTCCTATATCATAAGTGCAACCACACTAATTGTAATAAATATTTTATATGAAAACATATTAATGTTATAAAATAAAGCAAATATTACCAATGGAAAATATTATAGTAAATCTTAATATTTATTTGATTCAGGTAGACAACATTTTCTTATTAGCTTCAACTAAACTTAATACTTCCTCTAACCATGAAAAAGAGAATTTAACTTAACTATCCTCAACTAAAACCCCTTTATTGGCTAGCCTATATACACATTTGTTTCCTTCTCTTAACATATGAGTAAACTTATTCTCTTCAAACTCTATAGCAAGGTCTTGTATTTCCATAATTATCTCTTGTATGTTCCATGGAGCCTTTGCTTTCCTCAAAATTGCATTTATTACTATTAGTGAACCACCTTTCATCCATATTCTATTCCATTTTACTTTTTTGCATAGTTTAAACACTTCCAAAGTCACCCAAGCTTCAACTTCATTGTCTTAAAACCACTGTAGAAATTGTGATGAGAAAAAATCTCTTCCCCATTATTTCCAAGTATTCCTCCTCCTCTTCCTAGTCCTAGATTTCCTTTATATGCTCCATCAAAATTCAATTTTGACCAACTTCACTATTGGTGGTTTTTGCTTTATGTTCTTTGTATTTTTTCCTATACCCAACATCATAATTCCATTTGATGACTTGAATCCATATATTTAGGCTCTCTACTTCAATATTAGGGATTGGGTGAGTTGATAGGGTTGGTTTAGACTCTATGGCTAAACAAATATTCCTTTTCATTACCTCTAACTAATTTTCCTTTCCTTTAAATATTATTCTATTCATTTCCAACCATATAGTCCAAAGTATTGTATCTTTTGATATATCCTAGATTGTCTGTAAAGTCTCACTTTTAAAAGTGCTCTATCATTGCTTTAACCATTCTTCAATTCTACCATTTATCACCATGCATTTACCAAAAATATTAAGAATTCATTACCATAGTTTTCATACTATTGAGCAATGCCTAAGAGATGGTCTATACTCTCTTCCATTTTACATAGAACACATTGTGAGGGGCAATGAAACCCATTTTCTTAAGGTTATCCCATGATAAAATTCTTCTATGTCCTACTAGCCAAACAAATATTTTAACTTTAGAAATGCTTGGACTATCACAACTATCTATCCATATTCTTGTGATATTCTTATTTTTTTGGTGCTTTACATTATATCTTCTTCTTGTTGTATATTCTCCTTAGTTATTCAACTACCAAATCAGCTTATCCTCAACTCCCCTTAGAATAATCATTGTTGTAATATTTCTACTCAACTACCTCCTAGAATCAATGACTTGTAAAACATCTTCTTTCCAATTGTATCTTTATTCCAGATACTTGTACATAATGTTTGAAACCCTATCACCATATTTATATTTAAGTAATCTCATCCATGATTTCAAAATTGGATCATGACCCTCCCAAATGGACCTTTGAACATAGAAAATAATGTATTAACAAATGTGGCTAATACACGATTTTGTGCAATTTAGCAGCCTCATAATAATGAGTAGATAATGAAGGATATGATACTGCTAATGAATTGCCAATGTGTAGGATTAGGTGCACTTGTGAATGGAGGGAATTGAGTCATCCATCAGATATGAGATTACTTGAGGAAGGGGAAATGATGATAATGCAACTCGAAGATAACATGGATAGATACCTTCATATAGGCATGCATTCGGTTAAGGGATAATCGTCAATATCAAAACACCTCGATCCCCAGACTAAGGACCTAGTAGCTATCGTAAGTTCTAGAGGCTGAGACAGGTGATTAGATTGATGGAAATACTCCCTCTTTATTTTATGCACTTGCATGATTGTATTTTACTTCAACATTATTAACCTTGATAACCGGTGAGCATGGAGTAGATGGTTTGCCTTCACAACTTCATATGTGTATTGTTTAAATAAATGGTTGATTTATTTAAAAAGGTAAAAATATATTGTTTAAATAAATGGTTGATTTATTTAAAAAGGCAAAAATATATTGTTTAAATAAATGGTTGATTTATTTAAAAAGGCAAAAAGATAAATAGTTGATTTATTTAAAAAGGCAAAAATATATTATTTAAATAAATGGTTGATTTATTTAAAAAGGTAAAAGATATTGTTTAAATAAATGGTTGATTTATTTAAAAAGGCAAAAAGATAATGTTTAATTAAAAGGTTGATTTATTTAATATCATTAGCATTTAAAGAAGCAAATTTATGATCGTTTTATGAAATGATTACTCCATCCAAACAATGGAGAACCTATCCTGAAATAAAATGGAAAATATAAATGCAATTCTTTAAACTCCAAGGTAAGGTCTTTACCATGGTGTGTCAGGGAAGCCATCACTCACTCAACGATCAACCCATATGGTGTAAATGTGATAAGATGACATTCAGCAAAATGGGTCGGGTTATCTTTTGGAGACCCGAGTAGATCGAATGTGTGAAATTCCTCTGACATGAGAGGAAAGCCCTTTATGGCAATTATCTTGGGAAAAGATAGGGGGAATGTCCACCCTTACCACATGTAGGAGGTGGTCAAAGAGTAATGGCAAGTAGGTAGAGATATAGATCAAGGAAGGGAGAAAAAGCATGGAAGAAAAAAAGAAGGGGAAAGGTAGAACAGAAGGGGATGAAGCAAAAAAGAGCACCATGTGTGAAGGAGCAAGAGGTGGTGAGAAGAGCAATGTGAGCAAAGGAGCAGCGAACACCAGACATCCACCTGAACAACACAAGTGATCTAGCTATTATGGGCAAGCTAGGTTGATTACGTCTTATAATTATATGGCCTGCACTTTCTCTCTACTCAAATATGCAATGACATAATTGTAATGGACTCTGTTTTTGGTAGTATGACCTATGTTTTCCTCTTTGCTTGGAGATGTGATGACATCATTGTAATGGCCTCTGCCATTGGCCAGTATAGCTTGTGTTTTCCTCTTTGCTTGGAGACGCGATGGTATTGTTGTAATGGCCTCTGTTGTTGGTAGTATGGCCTGTGTTTTCCTATTTGCTTGGAGATACAATGGCATCATTGTAATCGCTTCTAACATTGGTAATATGGTCTATGTTTTCCTCTTTACTTGGAGATACAATGGCATCATTGTAATGGCTTCTAACATTGGTAATATGGTCTATGTTTTCCTCTTTGCTTGGAGATGCATTGGCGTCATTGTAATGGCCTCTGTCGTTGGTAGTATGGCCTATGTTTTCCTCTTTGCTTGGAGACACGATTGTGTCATTGTAATGACCTCTACCATTGGTAGTATGACCTGTGTTTTCATTTTTTATTGGAGACGTAATGGCATCATTGTAAAGGCCTCTCCCGTTGGTAGTATGTCCTGTGCTTTCTATCTGTTCAAAGATGCGATGACGTTGTGATTAGCCACTTCCATTGGTAGTTTAGTTTATGTTCTTCTTTGTGTTTGATGATGCAAATGTCATCATCGTTTTGCCATTTTTGTTGTCTATTGGTTTGAAATTATGGGTGGTAGCCAATCGTGTAGCACTGTGGGTAACCCTTCCTTTGCAAATCACAGTCAGGTTTGGAAGTCTCATTGGGTGCTATTTGCACCGAGGATGTTCTGCCCATGTCACAATTGTTGCCACCATGAGTATGTGAGCATTATCTGCTCTTGGGATGACGAGGTGGAAGCCCTTCAGTCTACCCTTGGTCCACCCTATGTCTTACCTCATGATATATGGTGTTGGCATATCTGTTGGACGCTGTCCCATCCCATAGTTCATTGCTATTAAGAAAATCTTTAATTAATGTTCATTATCTAAAATGGTAGATTTTAGGATAATGAAAGTGTAGAAGCTTTAATTAATTCTCATCATCTAAAATGGTAGATTTTAGGATAATGAAATTGTAGAAGATTTAATTAATGTTCATCATCTAAAAAGGTAGATTTTAGGATAATGAAAGTGTAGAAGCTTTAATTAATGTTCATCATCTAAAATGGTAGATTTTATGATAATGAAAGTGTAGAACCTTTAATTAATGTTCATCATCTAAAATGGTAGATTTTAGGATAATGAAAGTGTAGAAGCTTTAATTAATGTTCATTATCTAAAATGGTAGATTTTAGTGAAATGAAATATGATGATGGTTTGTTTTATAATTTAAGGGTATGAGACCTTATGTTATGAAATGAAATATGATGATGGTTTGTTTTATAATTTAAGGGTATGGGACCTTATGTTATGAAATGAAATATGATGATGGTTTGTTTTATAATTTAAGGGTATGGGACCTTATGTTATGAAATGAAAAATGATGATGGTTTGTTTTATAATTTAAGGGTATGGGACCTTATGTTATAAAATGAAATATGATGATGGTTTGTTTTATAATTTAAGGGTATGGTACCTTATGTTATGAAATGAAATATGATGATGGCTTGTTTTATAATTTAAGGGTATGGGACCTTATGTTATGAAATGAAATATGATGATGGTTTGTGTTATAATTTAAGGGTACGGGACCTTACATTATGAAATAAAGAAAAAAATTTATTGGAAAGTAAAGTAGTTACTTTTAGTAGCAATGTGCGAACCCAGTTTTCTTAGAAATTAAGGGTATGGAATGTAGGGTTAGTTCATTTACTGTAAATAGAGCATATGAGTGAATGCATGGTAGACTGACTCTCACAAATGGGTGAGAGGGAAAATGGAAAGAGTGGTTTTCTATGATAGTACTATGCATTAGTAAGTTGAATTGCTTGGGTTATTTGTATAGTTGCAATTTGGTAATGAAATAAGTAAGTGCATTTAGAAGCATGTCTATCCGGATCCATGAGTGTCCTGATCCCTTAGTATCCTCACTTGATCGATGGAAGAGTAGGAAGGCCAAAGTCATGAGGCAGACCAGTTCACAAGTTTGCTCTCTATCTTACACCCTATTATTTATGCAATATATTAGATTGTGGGGAGATTTCCCTGATGGAATGGATGTAAAGTATTGTAGAAAGCATGGGGTGCACTATACTTGCTTATGTATTTAAATGAACATTGTAATTGTTGTATTTAGATCTTTTAGTCAATGCTTATTTGGTGATTGTTGCTTTATGATTGATTTATCCTTGATTGTTTATATTTGTTAGATTTAGTATCTTTTTATTTTATGTTCTTGTGATGTTAAAAAGAAAGAAACATTAGTAAGTTCACTAAGATTGCATTGTATGTACCTTCCTATAATGATAAGATGTAGATTCATAAGTTTACTCATGGATTGGTGACTAGGTTTAGAAGATTGTACCAGAGCTAAGATAGCTTGTCAGCGAAAAATATAGATAGATTAGCTCGTAGTATACGTAGCATACCCACACATAATGGCTTGTATAAAATATGAAGATGTGTGTACGCCTTTTAACGATTGAAGGTGGTAAGTCTAGCTCATCAAGACTGGCTAGAGGGATGGACTTATGTGCATAACATAAGATAGACTTACGTAGAGGGACTTGCATGAAGGGAATCTTGTGTGGTATAGTTCTTGAGAAAATTAGGGTATGTCAAACATTAAGTTGGTCTAAGGCTAGTTGGGGATTTATGAATCCTTCACCTTAGTCAAAAAAAATATAAACCTTTTCTTTATGTTTGTGTGTTTTCTTATTTCTTGATTTTTGGGGTGTTACAACTATTCAAAAGTAAAAATATTGGACCACTATAAGTCAAGTAAGATGGTCACTCTCCTACATAGATCAGAGGCTAATATACACTCAATAAAAATATGGTTTGAGTTTCCACATTCTCTCCACATAGTTTGCATTTAAAAGGGCCATGAAAACCATATTTCATAAGATGCTCACTAGTGAGCACCCTACGATGCAATAAAATCCATGTAAAGAACCTCACCTTAGGCTAGCTATTTTAAGACCAAAACTGAGTAAATTTATCATATAATTGGTTTGGATAATTATAGCATAAGGCTAAATAGTCTTGAGCAACTGAATAATCACCCTTAGTAGTGTTGTTCCATCCAAAATAATCTTTATCATGGGACCAAGAGAGAGATCTCATATGAAGGATGCTTTTGATATATTTTCTTTACCTTTATAGCATTTGAATAGGCCAATACTTAATAGGGATCCAATATCTACCAACCTTTGAATTACCAGTATGGTACCGATCGTAATTAGCAACTTTTATCCAGTTAGTTCAATGAAGCTCTTCCATCCAAGACCTCTAATCAAGAAACTAAGTTATCAAAGGCTAGTGACCATCCTAAGAATATATCCAAAAATTTATTTGTTGACCATTATGAATGATCCAAAATAACTTTTGCTTAATCAAATACTCACTAGTCTTAAGAACCACTAAAATGGGAGAACCTTTGGTAGGCAATTTATTATAAACAATGTCTTAAAGACTTTTGTTCTCAGTATATTTAGCTCGAAGATTCTTGGTCCAAAGAGCATTGGGTTTATGCAAAATCCTCCAATATAATTTAGCATCTAAAGCCTTATTGTTATTACTAGCAGACCAAAAACCTAACATCCCTTCATTCTTGGGAAGACATAAAGTATCCCATTTCACCAAGGCTGATTTTCTTTTTTCCTTAGTACCACTCCGGAGGAACCGATGATTGATTTGATCCAATTTTTGAAGAACTTGCTTTGGGAGATTTAACATAGTAGAAACATAAATAGGTATATCTTGAAGGAATAATTTTACCAAGGTAATTATACCCCCAAATGAAAGCCACCTATTGGTCCATTTTCCAATTTTCTTCTTAACTCTATCCAACAACCAATTCCATTTTTTTTTCTATATTTGAATATTGATAAGAATGCCTAAATAAGTGATCAAAAGGGATGTCTTCTTATATCTTAATTTATCCAAGATCATGAATTTTGTATGGAAGAGCAGTGAAAGAAAATGACTTTAGATTTATCTTCATTGATAAATTGCCCAATAGCATTAGAAAAACAACAAATGATTTAATTAATTTTAGAAGCTTCCTTAACTATAGCTTTACCTAACAAAGTAGAGTCATCAAAAAATTGAAGATGAGAAATAGGCCTAGATCCATAAGCAATGGTAACTGTAGACACCTAAAATGCGTCATGATGAGGCAAATACTCATATGGGACATGTTAGAAGACCATATGGAAGACCTTTGGAAAGATCCAAGGTATAATAGTGGTTTTTACAACTCATTTGGGCACCTTTGCCTATTCAGTTCTAACCACTGCTGACACCCATGGTTAGTAGTGCTCACCGCGCATGTTAGCCATGGTCAGCACTCAGAATTAGTTAGCCTTCATCCAGCCCAAAGTTGGTTGCAACGACCAATTGGTTGCAGATTGGAGTGGTTTTAGTGAGGAAGGTTTTGGATTCTTCCATCCAACAAGCTCAACTACCCAATATTGATCTTAGATTTATGAGTAAGCCACCCCTAGCCTTGGGCCAATGCTATAAGATCCCCATTTGAATTGGGGATAAACAAAGAGAGAGGCATAGTCAATTGAGCAGTGAAGCCTTATTGAATTGCATAGCCAACTACATGCATTGAGAGGGACACTTGACCCAATTGGAGATCGAATTGCGATGGAAGCCCTAGGATCCTAGGAGAGCCAAGAAACACAAATTCATGCAATTGGTGCACAATATGAATAATTCAACTGCCAAACCTATTATAGGACACAGAGGTGACCCTTGGACATCAATTTGACAAGGTGGATCAGAGAGAAAGCCCTAATTATGAGGGTACGTTTACTTAGAGATTTATCGCGACTGTCAGCCACGGTGAACAGTGCTGACCGCACATCAAACCCGCGATGAGCAAATGGCTATAAATCTCATTGTGCCTATTTGATAAGCTAACCCAATAGATAGATAGCATTTGATTTCTTGCACATGTTTGATGGCAATATTTCATTATTAATATAGGTTTGTTATGTTTTATTCATTTTTTTTATTACATGCTTGTTATGGAATCTTTTTGTGAAATATCCTTTTAAAGCCTTGTCAAGAGAGACCTCCTTTGTTTTTAATGATTCTTATTGTTTATTGAATGCAGGACTAATAGGGTTTTGGGATGCAAGGTAGCAAATGTCTCTAATCATGGAGAAGAGGGTCATCAACACCCTAGAGTAGTTCATGTCACCCTAGAAGGCATTTGATTCACATCTACCCTTGAGAGGGATTAGACGCTATTGTAATTGTTGTATCAAATGGGTATCCCTAAGAGGGACGAATCTGTAATTTGACTCCATTGAAATTAATAAATAATTCCTTGTATACGTTCATTTCTTGTTGTCAATTTATGCATGACTATTTATTTATATTTTATCAATTGCAATAGTTAGCCTAGGTGTGAGCCATTTTTGGTGGTTGCAATAGGTGATCACGGTGGAACTTTGCACATCTAGCCATGATTAACTGACTGTGTTTGCATTTTTATGGTAGGTGCTCCCCACGGCTGACTACCATGGTCAAAAAGTTGGCCCGCGATTGATAGGCATGGATAACAGTCGTAGCTATGCATCAGAGCCGTGATCAATAACAGACCAATCAGAGAGCAGGAGGATAAAGCTTGATCAAATGTGGACCTAAGGTAGGTTTCACTATCATTTTACTTTCCTGTATTCTCTGTCTATTTTTCCAGTAAGCATAAAATGGTAACCTAAGTAGGAGAACATTGAAAAATGGTGAAATGAATTAGGTCCATTAGGTTTTTCATTCTAGGGTTTCATTAGGAATTGCTCGGAACAACAAACCTCTGATTGCAGTTTGCCCTAGAATACAACATGCTAAAGTATCCTTGTATGTTGGATTGCTTGCTTAAGGCCCGATCAGAGGCCACTTCATCATTAATATGCATTTTCTAAATATCATGTAGATTAATCATGCATGTTTTTGAAATACCAAACATTATTTTTATGCATATCATGTAGGAAATGATCATTCGAGTGCTGTATTATGCATATTTCCTTTCATGCAAATTAAAAAGAACACACACACCATGTTCCAAAGTAAATGCTAGTGAATTGGGAGTCATATCCAACCACTAGTAGGGTTTCAATAATAGTGGAGGTGATTTCCATCCATTGGCCCAAATCCCATGTACCCTATGCTCTAGACCAATGCTAGATCCAAGAACCTTTTGTAGCCTAGAAAATTTGTATGTAATTCTCTTCGAACGATATGATGCTGACTGGGTGAAAACAGGTGAGGATCTAGGAGGACCTATGCTCCCTGCTTGGGTGTGGAATTTCATTGCCGTACTTTGGGGGGATTACGTGACCTAGAGTTCATAGCCAGGTTTTCAAACTATGAGCATACAAGTGAAAGCCATTAAAAATTTGAGAAAATCATCAACGCTTTGCAAAACATGACAAGAGTTACTTTAATGATACAAAAAATTGAAAACACATCAAACAATTTAGGACTCAATTTCAAACTATAAAAGAGATAATCATCATTGTATTTTTTGTGTTAATAAAAGTTAAATCTAGACATAGGATACACAATGGTGTGTACACAAAGCAGTTGACATAGGTACAGACCCGAGATCGAGGCTCAAGCTCCACCTAGTGCACAATACGATGTAGAACATCCTCAATTACAGAATCCTCCTGGATGTCATTCAACAAGAATTAGAGAGGACAATTCTACATGAGGGTATTTTGTTGAGAACAACCCAATTAGATGAAGTACTAGACGTCCCTCTAGGCACAGATCAGAGCATAGGACTTCCTAGCATGGGGGTTCTGTATATGGTAGTATATACTGTGACCATATTTTGCATGGATCCACAGGTTCTGCCATAGAATACGTCATCGAGGGATCCAAATTGGTACCCCTTAAAAAGGTATCTAAGGGAGGATCATGACCTCCACCTCTAGAGCATAGATATGTCCAAGATTTGCCCATTCAAGAGTGAATGAAGAGGGTTGCTTTTGAGCACAGGCTCGCATAGACTCCCCATAGGGGAGAACATACCAAGTTTACCATAGATATATCTAAAATAGGAGCGAACAGTACGCCACCTCTTGATACATGGTGTAGCAAACAACTGGACGGTCTAGACAATCTCCTAAGACATTTAGAGTATAAGCCTATGCTTACACCCTCTTGTTCGGTGAGCATGTGTAGCAGAAGTACCATTAGGACTGCCTAAGAACCTGGAGAGTGCTCTAAGTGTTCTTAAGACATGTGTGCTTCTACATTGCATGCAAGCATTGAGTATAGGAGACAACCTGACATGAATGCCATATTAATAGGCAGAGGCAAGAGTGTGGTGAATCAGTCCATTAGAGGACATACTCATAAAGTCGCTCAAACAAAGTGCACCCCTCTAAGACCTTAGATGATAGATAATCTTGATAGGGCTCATAGACTGATGTCAGAGTAGAGATGATAGATTCTCCAAGATCAATTTGAGGATGTTCACGTAGAGAAAGAGTGCCTCAAAAAACAAGAATACTCAGAGGTAGAGGTTCATCAGGAAAAAACTGTATGAACAATGCATGCATAAAGAATGCATGCATGAACAACACATCCTCAATTAGAAGGAGCATGTAGAGAGGGAGGATTAAATGGTTATCATCTATTTACATCCTCACAATGATATCAGGGAATGTGTCCATAGACGAGTGGCTTCACAGCTCGAGTTACACCTTGAGAACATAGACACCCATACTCACCTTGCAACTCAACATAGAGATCGGCGTCCGGTGTCCGAGCAACATGAGCATAGGTAGTATGAGAATGAAGTGGGAGAGGAATTAGAACAAGAATATCTAAAAATATCCCAATTCGACGAGGAGGGCGAGCCTAGTCCCCCATATCGACCGAGGAAGAACCTACCTCCGAAGCCACCTCTAAGACAATCTCGAGAGGAGGAGTTTCTTTCCTCCCAAGCCTACAAGACCTTAGTAGAGAAGGTTCAAGCCATAGAGAAGCAAGGAAAGACTTATCAGAAGCCTATCTTGAACAAAATTCACAATGAAACTTTATGCATGTTAGTGCCTATTCCAACATATCCTGAGCATTTCAAGATGCCTAGGCTAGACAAGTTTCAAGGAGAGGAAGATGCACAAGAGCACGTGACTATTTTCCTAGATACGTGCTTTCAGATTGAGAGCAATAATGCCTTGCTCCTACGCACCTTCATCACAACCCTCTCAGGCCCAACTTGAGAGTGGTTCAACCAACTAAAGAGGCACAACATCACTAGTTTCAAACAACTAGTTGATGCATTTCTTGAACACTTCTCCTTCAACGTCAAGAAGAAGGTAAACTTATTTGACCTGATCGCTCTAACGCAACATGATGATGAACTAGTGATGTATTATGGAAAGTGATGGAGGAAAATGATGACAAAGCTACCATTATCCATCCCGTACTCCGAATTAATGCGAATGTTCATGAAGAATTGTACCAAGCACATTTTGTTATTGCTACAGTTGCAGCAATACCAGACATTCAAAGAGGCTTTGGTGCAAGGCAAGGTAATTGAGGACATCAAGTTATAGGAGGGTAACTTGAATCTTAGGAATAAGAATAAGAGACACAAGAAAATTACTGAGAGACATCAAGGAAAGCTAGCCCATGTTAATTAGGTAGTGTTGAACCTTCAAAAGGGAGAAAAAGGGCAACAAAAGCAAAATTATTAGGCCCAACCTTTGCCTGCATAGTACGAAAAATGCAACAACAACTATAAGGGTAAAAATAAGGAACAATGCCCACCTCATGTATTCACTTAGTTATTGGAGTCATTGAATTTTATTTTTCATTAGTTATGCGAGGTGAAGGCTATACACTTACTCGAAGTCAAGATGATAGAATCTAATTAGCCTAAGCCTAAAGGCTATAAATATGATCAGTATTGCATATTCCATAGAACAAATGGCCACAACATCCTAATAATCAAACACCTTGTAAAAAATATGATCGAGAGAGGTACACTTCTCTTCGACAACTCGCAAGTGCCTAATAATCAAAATATGGGTATTTACAAAAATCCTTCACCTAATCACGAGGTGTCGAGCAATAACATTGGCTAGGTCAACCAAGTGCACATCGAACCACCAACCCATGGGTTTGTTGGCATGGTCAACATTGTCATGAGGAACACAAGGTATGAACGACCGAATCAACCTCCAATGCCTATTAGGGTCCAAGCTGTGCCTCCTCCGAGACCAGCCCAATATATGCCCGAACCACCAACTAGACCAGTGGTGATCATCAAAAGTAGGTTGATTCAAAATATATAGATAACTCCAGCAAAGTTATCAATATATTAGCTTATTCAATAGTCTCCTAAGCATAGGGAGACACTTATGGATATTTTAAGGTCCATAGAGGTGCAGCCTCAGGATCCCAAAGCGTTTACACACTTCATGGGGCACGTGCAATAGTGTTAGGAGATGGTCATTCAATTCCATGACCATGAAATCAAGATGATTTCCACTATTATAGCAGACCCACCACTACATATTATCACTTGTGTGAATCATAAACCGTTCAAGCGGGTTTTGATCGACATGGGGTCATTGATCAATATCATAACTACCAAGGCGTTAACTCACTTGAAGTTACCCAAAATACATATCATCCCTTCCACCTTCACGTTGAGAGCATTCAATGATGCATTATGCTCTATGATAAATACTATAGTTTTACCTATCCAGGTGGGATTGAAGACCATCTCGGTGATGTGTCACGTAATCAAAGGTGCTATGCAATATAATATACTTTTGGGTAGGTATTGGATCAGAGAGATCCATTGCTTCCCTTCTATTTTACACCAGTGTATCAAATACATTCATGAGGGATAGGTTCATGTGGTGCCTTCGGATGAAGAACCCTTCAAATATGTGAATCTAGCAGATTTGCTAGGGGAATTTTTGCTCCCCTTAGTGCACCTAGATGTGTGACCAACATCACCAATAAAAGATACAAGATGCATAATCAAATAAGTATGTGCTAGACCCATAACATCCGTATACCAAATATCAGAGCACACAATGTCTACTTCTATTAGATCGATTGCGTTCACGATACAACGAGATGATAGGAAGTTGAAAGAAAATGTAGATGAAAAGAAGATAAAGCAAAATCCCAAGTCAGTTACCGTTGAAACCCCTACTCCTATGGAAGTAGAGGAAGTTCAAGAAAGAGTCGAAGAGGCACCTCAGCTTGCTTTGCCTGTGTCTTCAATAGAGTCATCTGCATTGCAGGTGACCATCCATTTGGTTAATCCTAGGTTAGGGGAATATATTGTGCAGAACGTGATGTTCACACTGATTATTGAGACTACACATGACATGGGCTGATCTCAAGCCCATCACCTTACTATATGGACAGTGGAACCATTTGGGGTACCATCCAACCAAACCAACTTCATATATGAAGGGTTAGACCAAGTTGCATCTCCTACACCCATGTAAGAGGACGATAATGAACCGTTCATTGTAAATGTTCATTATCTATTTAACCCGGACTACACCATGTGATACTTCAAGTGTTACCATTGGCATGGTTACGGTCTTGGACTATTCGAGCAGGGGCATAAGAGGCCTATAGAACCATAGTATCAATTACCTACTAATAGGTTTGGGTTGGGATTCTATAGTGAAGGATAGGCTAAACTCCTCGTGACATCTCTAGACCACATGTACCTCAGTTTGGGGGGTGAGGTTAACTTCAATTCTTATCACCCTAATACTTCTGCATTCCAGAGGGATAATCGGATGGTGTCTTAAGTCACCATAGCACCACCTGAGATATATCACAAGGATATCTTGGTGGATGCCAGTCCAGATGATTTACCAAGAGAAAACTTGGGCCAAAAAATCCATGAGGTAGTTGAAAACACAGGCATGCAAGTTCATAATGATAATTTAGTGATAAATTTTGATTTGGAAGATCATTTTGACGAGGATACAACAGAATCCATCTATGAGATAGGTGGACCAAGTTGTATATATGAGAGCAATGATGACAATGAGTCCTCAAACAATAAGCTATATGAGGACAAGACTGAGGCAGCCTATCTGGACCCTCATAACTTACATCATCTATTTCCATATGAAACAATCATCAAAGATTATGAACCCTTCACAAGCGACAACAGTTATTGGGTGTGGGCGTACATGGGACCCCATCTGCCAAATATTCCATTGGTAGTGGTGAGGGTCTATATTATGATAGTGATGATGAGGATGAGACAGAGAGAGCCTATTTAGGACCTCTCTACTTACGCTATCATAATGCATCTTACACTATAGAGGATTTGTGCGAAGAGATTAATCTCCATCCTCTTATTAGAGGGAGACCACTGAATCTTAATATGATTTATCATATGGTGTTTCCCAATCCACCAATGTATATGGAGCTCCTTGAGCCCAACGATCCCATTCAATAATCTATTCACAAAACGGATCTAGAGATCCCCATACCCCCAAAACCACATCTTAGGGATGGTA
Organism: Wollemia nobilis; assembly: GCA_028583015.1. NCBI lineage: Eukaryota > Viridiplantae > Streptophyta > Pinopsida > Araucariales > Araucariaceae > Wollemia > Wollemia nobilis. The sequence goes on from JAQPPZ010002499.1 coordinate 13,076,513, forward strand.
GTTTTGTTAATGATGAGTCACTTACATGTGTTCTTGGAGACATAATCCATTTTATCAACATGATCTCCATTGATTTGACCACTCCACTCCACAATCCAGTCGATCCATCCAAACTATTGCATTTAAATGTAGATGCTATCGATTGGGATTGTGTTGATTCACCTCTAGAGCCTGAAGATTTCTTCCCTAACAAAGAAATGCTAAAACCTTTCTATTTTGTGCCAGGCTATGCACATGATGTCTATCATACTGAGGATGCTTCTAATGTGGAACCTATAAACCTAGTAGACGACATCCACTTGATACCTATGCTTCATAATATTGAGGATGGATCCCATATGTCAATGGAGGAAACCTTCGAAGTGGACATTAGTAATGATCCCACCAATCCAAGGAAGGTTAAATTTGGAGAAATTTTGAATCCTGATGAGTATGCCAACCTCATCCCTCTACTGAGAGAGAGGCCTAATCTCTTTGCTTGGACTTACAAGGATATGCAGGGTCTAGATCTAAAATTGGTTACTCATAACCTTTCGCTAGATTTGTCAAAGAATCTAGTCAAGCAAAAACTCAGGAAGATGCATCCAATAGTAGCCTTAATGGTTAAGGACAAGTTGTAAAAGTTGTTGGACGTAGAGTTTGTAATCTCCATCGACTATCCGAAATGGGTATCCAATATGGTGCCTGTAGGAAAACCTGATGGAAGGATCCGTATTTGTACCGATTTCAAATACCTGAATAAGGCAACACCAAAGGATTTATTTTTGTTACCGAATATCGATGCTCTTGTAGATGCAACTGTAGGTCATGAGATGCTCTCCTTAATGGACAGTTTTTTTGGTTACAATCAAATTTGGATTAAGCTTGAAGACCAGCATAAAACCATATTTATAACGCCATGGGGAACATTGTTTTATAAAGTTATGCCATTCGGCCTCAAAAATGTTGGTGCCACATATCAACGGGCTATGACATATATCTTTCATGACTATATGCATAAAATGTTAGAGGATTATATTGATGACTTGTTGGCAAATTCATTATTATGTTTTGAGCATGCAAAGGTCTTAAGGAAGGTCTTCGATATCCTGATAGAGCATAACATCAGGTTGAATCTTAAGAAGTACGTGTTTGGCATAACTTTAGGAAATCTCTTAGGATTCATTATTTCAAAATGATGCATCGAAGTTGACCCAGCAAAGGTCAAGGCTATTTTAGAAATGTGTCCTCCCATGAACATCAAATAATTAAGAAGCCTTCAGGTCAAAGTAGCATCCATAAAGTGATTTATTTCTCAATTATCGTATAAATGTCGACCCATGAATCAAATTCTATATAAGGGGTCCCATTCAATTGGGACGAGGACTGTCAAGCAACCTTTGTTGATATAAAGCAATACCCGGTGATGCCACTAGTTATAGCTCCACCAAGGCCAGATGTGCCATTTTTGCTATATATATCAGCAACCGACTTTGCATTGGGAACCATGTTAGCCCAAAAGAACATGCAAGACAAAGAACATGCCATATATTATATTAGTCGAACCTTGGTGAGCTATGAGCTTGGATATGCATATGTGGAAAAGCTATGTTTAGCAGTAGTGTTCACTACAAAGAAATTGCAACACTATATGTTGAGTCATACAACATATGTCATCTCCAAACAAAATCCTTTGTAGTATATGATGAACAAGACATATCTTAACACACGTACTATGAAGTGGATCATGCTACTGACAAAATTTGATCTGGAATTCATACACCAAAAGTCTATTAAGGGACAAGTCATAGTAGATCAACTAGTTGAGGCACCTCTCAAAAATAGTAGGCCCCTCACCATAGAGCTTCTTGATGATGCAGTATTTGCCTTATCATAAGCACCCAAACCTGAAGAATCGGACAACAAAGTCGATATGACCTTGTTCTTCAATGGTTCGAAGTGTGAGCAAGGGGATGGTGCAGGAATAATGTTGTTCATGCCACAAGGAGCTCCAATACCCTTGTCATTCAAGTTGGAATTTCCTTGCACTAACAACAATGCTAAATACAAAGCCCTAATTTTGGGTCTCCAAATAGCTATCGCCATGAAGATAAAAAGGCTAAATATCTTTGGTGACTCCCTTCTCATTGTGAATCAAGTTAAGGGACTATTTCAATGTCGATGCTTGGTATTGAAAGCTTACAAGGATCTTATTGACACATATCTAGCTCGACTGGAATGGTATGAAATTTAGACAATACCTCGTTCATCCAATAGATTTGTAGACATAATGACATATTTGGGATCTCTAATCACTTAGAATTTGTCTGTCGATTTCACTACCATCCATGTAAAAACATTGTCGTATTCTTTTGTACAATGTGAAGCATTGGATAACAAAGAGTCAATTAACATGATTCATGTAGAACCAAACCATAGTATTTCTATAGATCCAGAGACTTTATAAAGAGAGTGTCCTAGGGTCTTTAATATTGCAGGATCCGAAGGGGAGTAGTGCTACCATTCACCATAGGGTTGTTTCCCAGTATGCATTTATAAATGTAGAACCATAGGGGGAGCATGCTATCTTTTCAGTCAAGGCCGAAGCTTACCAAAATTGGACATCATAGATATATGACTTCCTTAAACTTGGTATAATCCCTTAGGGATTATCACGTGCCGTAAAATGCACATTCAAATAGAAAACAACTAAGTATGTCTTGTTAGCAGACATCTTGTACCATAGAAGCTACGATGGAGTTCTTCATTTCTTGAGCCCCAAGAGTCATCTTGGATAATTTTAGAATCTCATGACGGTATGTGCGGTGGCCATTTTAGCAGTATGGCTATCATCAAGCACATCCTTTGAATGGGTTATTATTGGCCCACTATGGAGAAGGACTGCAATGTGTATGGTAGGAAATGCATTAAATGCTAGCATTATGCTAATCTTACACACCTGCCATCACAAGTATTATAACACATTCAAGCAGCTTGGCCATTTTCTCAGTGGGGATTAGATCTTCTGGGCAATATCTCTCCTCCGTCATCGGTCTGACATACTTTTATTATTACGGCTACTGAGTATTTCACTATGTGGGTCGAGGCTATTCCCTTAACAACGATAATAGGAGTGCGTATTGCTGAGTTTATACTCACCAATATCATTAGTCATTTTGGGATACCATCCAAGATAGTTTCGGATAATGGAACATTATTTAAGAATAAAACTGTGAGAGCTTTAATGTCTAAACATAGAATCAAACACAATTTTATGACTCCATATTATCTGCAAGAAAATGGGTAGGCTGAAGCTTCAAAAATGATTGTGGTCTCCATATTGAAAAAGATGGTAGAAGAGCACCACAAATATGGGCATATCCAACTTCCCCTTGTATTATGGGCTTATAGGACTAGCATTCGGACACCCACTAGGGCAACTCCATTTTCACTAGTATATGGTGCTAAGGCCATTATGCCCCTAGAGTTGGAAATTCCAATGCTATGCGTCATATTAAAAGAGTTCATTGATGATGACACTACATGATAAGCTTACATAGATCAACTGATGCTACATTATGAACATTAAATTAATGCCCTCGAGCACCTCCATGTTTATCAAGAGCATTTAAAATGATATTACAATAGCAAATTCCATATAAGACACTTTGAGGATGGGGATATTGTGTTGAAAGAGAACCAAAAGAACTCTAATTTACCATAAAAAATGTGAGACAAATTCGTGGCTAACTGGTTAGGTCCTTATATGATCCCAGAGAAGATTGGACCTGGGACATATCACTTGACATCGCTTGGAGGAGTTGAAGAGCCTGAACCTCTCAATATCCTTCATCTTAAAGCATTCTATGCCTAAGAACTAGAAAAGGCTCCAAAGGCATCTGTAAGCTCTTTGGTCATTTAGAAAAAACTCCAAAGGCATTTGTAATCCCTTTGGTCATCCAAAAAAGCTCCAAGGGTTTTCTCAAAACCGCTTGGTCAATCCCAAAAGGCTCCAAGGGTTTCCTCAAAACTGCTTGGTCAATCTTAAAAGGCTCCAAGGGTTTCCTCAAAACCACTTGGTCAATCCTAAAGGCCCCAAAAACATCTACAAGTCATTTGGTCATCCCAGTCAAAAGGATCCAAAGGCGTCTATTAGCTCTTTGGTCAAACCAAAATGTTAAAATCCTTCAAATTTTTTTTTGGAAAAATATCAAAAATAAAAAATATTTGCATTTCATTTGCATCATTGCATTGCATTTCATTACATTGCATTAGGCATATTCATCCATCACCCTTGCATTAGAATAAATTGTGTTTACAATCTTACAAACGACACCATGTTTGTATCTCAATCATGCATCTATGCACTATATTTTTCATCTCTTTATCACCCTTGTGAGTAATTGTGTTTTTCAACACAACCCATATTTTTGCTATGAAGAATATACTAGGGTTTTTCGGTCATTCAACCATACCTAGAGGTCTTCTCAAGAGTTGATAGAAATATTGCTTTGCTTTTGTAGTTGAGGTCTAGTTAGTATAGCCCTTAGCATATCATAATCCTATCACTAATCAACAAATTAAACAATACTAATAAGGACTAGGGGAAGATGAAATCCACAAAGTAGGACCAGGTATCCTAAGGTGAAAAGATTTATTCTTGCTTATCCCCTGTGCGAACGGTATGGGAAATATTGGAAATTGTCAAAAGGACAAGTTTATTTCCTACCCAGAATCCCTTGCTTACATTAAAATGAGCAATATCCCAGAGTGATATCCCATATCAATCCTCCATATTGATACCCTAGATCGATATCATAGATCAAAATCCTAGATTGATATCCCATATTGATATCATAAGATCGATATCCTCACTCGATATCGCATAAATAGTTCCCAAAGGAAGTTTCTGAAGAAAATTATGAAATGTAAATCCCAAAAATTTAGATCAAATGAAGATCAAATTGTACAAAGAAAGTAAAATCAGTATCAAATCCCTTGCTCAAGAAAAAAAGGAAAGTACAAAATAAAAAATTATTTTTATCACTATAATATAAAAATAAACAATGATTTTTGTCACTACATATGAGCAAGTATCCCAAAAAATTGAAGAAAATAAGGGGGTGAGCTTGAATCCCTGGAATTTTCAGCACTACTGTACCTTACGCATGATGATATGTCTAATGCATTAGCATTTTGCTTATGTGTAGACCAATATTTGAATGTGGAAGAGCTACCTTCAGGTGTCCTGTATCACCTAGTGGTCTAGTCCAACTAAAATCTAAACCTAATATTGGGTAAGACATTTGCGGAACCCCAATCTTAGAAATGGGTTGAAAGAATCTCGCCTGACATCGGGGTATTCTTGTGCCTTATCAAATATACTCACTTGCACACATAGGGATAATGAACAGTTAGGGCCTATCCTAGTGAAAACCTTATGTTTCCAAAATCTAGTGTGGTTAGTATACAAATTTTGATCAGTAAACTAAGGTGTTTGAGTCTCATGGTAAACCTCACAAATTCCCAAATAGCAACAATCAAATTTTTAAATGCAATCATCAAACATCAATTTCTTTTATGAGAGTTTTTTTATTAAAATTATTTGTATTATATCATTAGATAACAGATGGATGTCAACAATGATATTTAGAAGACCAATGATTATATTATACATATTCTTTTAATTTACAAATAGAAAATAATACATCATTGCATCTCACATATGGGTGTACTATCTTTCACAAAGAGATAAAGCAAATACAAACCATGATTGTTATACATTCTGTGGTGTCATCCATTAGATTGTTAAAACTTCATATCATATTGCATACATTATGTTTTAAGTGATTAAAGCATACATGTCCATTTACAATATCATCAAATATACATACAATACAAACATGGCATGAATTATGTCATAAACAACATAAATTAAATGCATACAAGTAAAGCAGATCAAAATTGCATTTAACATCAAATATTGCATTTGTATACATAACATCATAAAGTAGTCCATCTACATATGTATAACACTACATCCACATCATATAGCTAGTGGATTTCATCCATACATCACATCATATAGCAATAAATCAAATATCTGCATTGCATCCATGTGCATAACATAAACATAAAATACCAAAAATAAAGTACACATATAATGAGATGAACTGTCATATTATATATATATATATATATATATATATATATATGTGTGTGTGTGTGTGTGTGTGTGTGTGTGTGTGTCAAGAGTACATAGTATTAGGGTATATCAAAATTCCCATAGGCTACAACTATGTAGGTCCTCGACCTTACACTCAAAACTGGTACATAAAGCAAAATTTGTGCCAAAACAGTGAGCTAGCTCTGGCCTGCACCCCCTGATCGACCTGTGCTAGAATCCTCTCCACCTCTAAGAGTCTACTTTGGACCTTGCTTTGGAGCCTATTGTGGGGCCTACTGTGGATCTTGTGCTTGGCCTATACCGAATACGCCTAGTGCATGGGACATAATCCCCTCTATTCAATGAGTCCTGTGGCTCAAGCTGGAAGATGAATGCCCTATCTCCTTGGTCCTAGTCCTAGATATGGTCCTTTAAGTCTCTGTAGTGTGGGTATCCTCTGGTACCTCCCTACCTATCAGCCTTATGTAGCCCTCTAGTTGGGAGATGCGAGCTATAGGCGTTGCATCTCACTCATTACCTTCCTCCATGAGGGAATAAAGCCTCCTGATCTCTACCATGAGGATGGTAGTAAAGAAGATGGTGCTGTGGGAGGCACCATGACAACCTATTTAGATGAGGGGCCCTCCATCGCTACCCTCAATAAGTCTCTCTCAGTAGTCATGATACTCAGCTATACCTATGCCAAATCTTGCTCACCAATGTGTAATCCTAGTGTCTGCTACGTCTACCCATGCCTGAAGAGCTGCCCTCTCCTCCTTGTAGTCATGCCACTACCATTGAACATGAGTAAGATTCATATCTATAGTGGTAATGATAGTATCCCTGTGTAGAATCTGAGTCTACAATCTTCCAACTTGGCTCTAGAGGTCAACAATCTAGGCTCTTAGTTGCCCAATATCACTGTTCGAAGGTGCCTTGTCCTCCTCTAATGCCTCCTCCTCTACATCCACCTATGGGCCCTCCTCTATAATGGCCCTGGTGCCCCATGCACCCTCTGTCCTCTAGCAGGTCTTACACCCATGAGGGTCCACCTCTATGTACTCTACGTCCTCAACTACGAATCCATCAACTAGTCAGCCTAGTGGATCCTCTCCATGCCATTGGAAGTCTGCCCACCATCCATCGTAGTCAGGAGTAGTGCCTACGTTTGCCTGGCTTGAATCCTAAAAGTCATCATCCTCATCCCCCAAGGGAGTAACCTAGGGCCGTTTCAGGTCCCTCTTGAGGACCAGGCATCTGTGGATAAGCGAAATATCTAGGACATGTTGTTAGATCTCAAAATACCTTAAGACACGTGAGTAGAAGTGATACTCATGTATGTCAGCCTTTTGATCAAAGATCCATTTGTCTTTGCACGCTCGATGTAGGTCCTTGTTTGCATGTGCCCATGCCAGATAGTCCATATATGGTCACCACCATATATGCTTAGGATATAGCTATACGAATCTAGAAATATAGTGCTCTAGGTCTCCTACATGAGACCTACTCCTAAAGCCCTCTCTCTCCCAAGGACAACAAGTGGTGTAACACTGACTCTCATCATCGATGTTAGTGATCGACAGAGGCAAGTCTATAGGACGCTCAATCAGGATATGCTTCTAGAATTAAACCTAGAGAAGGATGCTACAACTGATGTTGACTCTGCTCCAGTGTGTGATATGATACAACTCACGATAGATCTGTGCTAGCAGGGCATTCCCCCATAATAGAATAAAAGGATCTTGGGTTGAGCTCACCATCACCTCTTTAGTTCGAGCTAGGAGGTTCCAAGGGAACTACACACCTGAGGAATCTGGGAGTACTATCTAAATAATCAGGAGCATAAATACAACCTCCCTATGTGAGAAGTATCAGACCTCGAACCACTCTCTGACATGGATGCCTCCATGGGCATTACGGTCTTGCACCTGAATGCTACGTCTCCCAAAGATGGCATCAAATATGACCTTCTTGGTCATGGTAGGATAAGAGGTGATAGGCTCACCATCAATCAAAAAATGAAATATGTGGTACACATCCTCCAAAGTAACAATCATCTCACCCATCGATAGGTAAAATGTGTTGGTCCGGACATCCCAGCGATGGGCCAAGGTAGTCAGATATGATTGATCAATTTGGATGATGGGGAGGTTCAAGATGTAACTGAACTCCACTATAGTGAACCACTCTCGCTCCTCGTCAGTGAGATCACCATGAAGGTCTTGAAGGAGATCGGTCTCCCTCACTCTATTAGTCAAAGTTTGAGAGACAACAAAAATAATAAACAAGAAAAACAATAAAAATAATAATCCTAAAATGTCAAAACAAATAAAAAATGCATAAAAACACAAAAACATGTAAAAACATGATCACCAATTTCAAAAACATCAAAAAAATATTCCAAAAATGCAATAAAGGACATTAAGTGCCTAGAAAAACTCAAAAAAATTAAAAATTTAGAATTTTTTTCTAAAATTTGGGCAACGTGGGTCGAAATCACGGTTGGCCCAACGATAAAAAATTTGACCGTTGGGATTTGATTCCCATCGTGGCTGACAACCGTGGTCCCCAATTTGCCAATTGGGGCCTACATTTGCCACCTGCGGCTAAGGAACGAAACCCTAAATGGGTCTGCCCTTCCTAGATTAACCCCCTAAAAATTAATCTAACCCCTTGTCTAACTAACCTACACTAAATCCTAACTATAGTGAAGTTTATTACCAATGGTTTAGTGTAGTTCATTTATCGATTAATTAATGAGGTTAATTTTACATCTAATAGTAATAAGTGAGGTCTTGGTTTACGAGTTACCTTAGAAGCATCGACTCCTCCACTGGTTGAGGCTTCCAGTTGATCCACCATTGGTGTTGAGAACAAGAAGTGTGTCGGGTTCTCGACAACGTTTTGTGTCAAAATTCAGTTTTTACCTCTCAGAGCTCTCAATTTTATTGTCACTGTCAAGTGAATAATGAAAATTTCCAAAGCAAAAAATCTTTTATAATTTTCAATTTTGATGCGGCCCACGGTTGACATTTGTGGTCCCCGAATTAGGGTTTTGCGCTCGTGGTTGCCATCCATAGTTAAGGAATTGACCCGCTTCTAACAAGCGCGGTTAGAAAACTGTATTTAATGCTCCAAATTTCCATCGTGGAAAGCCTCAAAAGGTCAAATCAAAGATATTAATTAGACCAGATAAATAAAAAAATTCAAACTTAAAAAAAAAATAAAAAAATAAAAAAACCAAATGCACCTGGTATTCATTAATTTACCCTATACACTTGGTGGTTGCAACGACTTGCGATCCATGCAATCCGAAAAGATGAGTACATTACCATAAGGACATTTGGGGTAAATTCATCATTTCTAAATTGCTATGTTTCATCTTAATCCCTACGAAGGCCTACACAACTGGACTGCTCCACGGGAACAAGATATTCATCGTGATTCTCCTATGACACTTTTTAGCATATCATCAACATTATGATTCGCTATAAGCTTAATAGATATTGTATAATTTCGATTCCCTAAGAAGTCCTTCATGGTTGGACTGTTCCATGTGATAGGAATATGCAATTATTCTAAATAATGTAATCATAACTGATTAGGCCTTTCCAAGTATTAAAATGCTAAATCTTAATTTTTTCAAGATATTCATAGTGGTCAAGTGACCTTGTCGCTTCATTTAATTGTCATTACCCTCATCGAATCGTCACTTGAGGGGGTAGTCATAATATCAAATCATAATCAAAGTCAACAGTAGATCCCTTGATCTTGTCAAAATTGCATTCATCCTTATGAATCATTGCCAAAGACTATCATAAGCTTACCCTTCTGCTGGGGAAAATAACATATATGATAGTTAGTTTGTAACTCTCATCCTTTCAGATTGATAAGCATGAAAGCCTACTTGGCATTGATGCTATCCGATTTTTTTATGACGAGTGCAAACCTTTTTAGCTTTAAACCTTTCACCTAGTTGGAAGCAGTGATTTGAGGATGCACATCCTTTTGATGGACTTGGGACATCTAATGTTGATCTGATCAATGATCATCATCCAACCTACGACATCATTTTAGGAGGTCTAGTCTTGCTTAGTGTTGTTCAAAATCACAATGCATCTCAAAAGGGGCATCTATAGACACCTAAAACACATCATTCCAAGGTGACTACTCATATGGGACATGTTAGAACACCATATGGAAGACCTTTGGATAGATCCAAGGTATAGCAGTTGTTTTTACCACTCATTTGGGCACCTTTGCCTAGTCAGTTCTAGCCGCTTATGACACCCGTGGTTAGCAGTGGTCATCGTGCATGTCAACCGTGGTCAACACTCAGAATCATTTAGCCTTCATCCAATCCAAAGTTGGTTGCAACAGCCAATTGGTTGTAGATTGGAGCGGTTTGAGCAAGGAAGGTTCTGGATTCTTCCATCCAACAAACTCAACTACCCAATCTTGATCTTAGCTTCATGAGGAAGCCACCTCTAGCCCTAGGCCAATGCCATAAGATCCTCCTCTGAATTGGGGATAAACATAGAGAGAAGCATAGTCAATTGAGCAGTGAAGCCCTGTTGAATTGCATAGCCAACTACATGCATTGAGAGGGATACTTTTGCTACCCAATTGGAGATCGAATTACCATGGAATCCCTAGGAGCCTAGGAGAGCCAAGAAACACAAATCTGTGCAATTAGTGCACAATATGAATAATTCAACCACCAAACCCATTAGAGGATACAGAGGTGACCCTTGGACATCAATTTGACAAGGTGTATCAGAGAGAAAGCCCTACTTCTGAGGGCAAGTTTACTCAAAGCTTCATCACGACTGTCAACCGCAGTGAACAGTGCTGACCGCACATCAGACCCGTGATGAGCAAATGGCTACAGATATCCTTGTGCTATTTTTTGTAGATTAATTTATTAGATCATATTATGCTTAGTATATGTTTAATTGGTATTTTAGAGACATATGACCTGTGGAATTAAGCATTTTAAGTAGATTTGGTAATTAGTGCAATTGTGGGTTATTTCATGCGTTCATGCTTTCTATTTGATAAACTAAACTAATAGATAGATAGTATTTGCTTTCTTACACATGTTTAATGGCAATATTTCATGATTAATATAGGTTTATTATGTTTTATTCATTTTCTTGATTACATGCTTGTTATGGCATCTTTTTGTGAAATATCATTTTAAAGCCTCATCAAGAGAGGCCTCCTTTATTTTTAATGTTTCTTGTTGTTTATTGCATGCAAGACTAACAGGGTTTTGGGATGCAAGGTAGCAAATGACTCTAATCATGGAGAAGAGGGTCATCGACACCCTAGAGTAGTTTGTGTCACCCTAGAAGGCATTTGATTCACATCTACCCTTGATAGGGATTAGACGCTATTGTAATTGTTGTATCAAATGGGTATCCCTAAGAGGGATGAATCTATTATTTGAATCCATTGAAATTAATAAAGAATTCCTTGTATTCGTTCATTTCTTGTTGTCAATTTATGCATGCCTATTTGTTTATCTTTTATCAATTGCAATAGTTAGCCTAGGTGTGAGCCATTTTTGGTGGTTATAGTAAGTCCTTCAAGGGTTATGTTTTCTCTATTTTTGGTTATAGTGCTGCCCAGGCATTCAACAAGAATTATGAATAAATAAAGGGATAGAGGGTCACCCTGCCTAATACCTTTAGAAGCAGGGAACAACTAAGAAGACCTACCATTGATAAGAGAAATGTAGGACACCGAAGAGATACATACCATAATCTAGTCCATCCAATCTTGAGAGAAGCTAAATTGCCTTAAAAATTTGATAAGAAAGTGCCAATCCACTATGTCATAAGCTTTTGATAAGTCTAAATTAATGAACATAGATGGAGATTTTTGCATTTCCATGGAATGGATGGCTTCTTGAGCAAGAAATATCTCATCCACTATTTGACGTCCTTCCTCATAACCTCCTTGTTTAGGGGAAATAATCTTATGTAAAAGAAGCTTCAATATTTTTGACATGATATTTGTAATAATTTTGAGAATAACATTATATAAATTTATAGATCTAAAAGTTGAGATATCATCTACCTCTTAAGATTTTAGGACAAGAGATATATAAATTTTATTGATAGCCTTCAAAATTTCTTTGGCTTTCTTGGATTCTTCCACCACCTCTAATAAATCAACATGAAATCCCAAATATCTTGATAGAACTCAATGGGAAAACCATCAAGACCTGGGGTTTTTTAGTTTTACATTTTAAAAACCACCTATTGAAGCTCATTGATTGTAACTGGAATAGTCAAAATAGAGTTTTCATCATAAGTGATAAGAGTAGGGATCGCTTGAAGAATATTGGTTAAGAAGTTGATTCAAGAGGTGTAGCAACAAATATATTGGAAAAGTAATTAACAACAACAAAGTTCATTCCATCCCAAGTGTAGATAACGTCTCCAGAATCAGATTTTAGGGAAGAAATAAAGTTGTGAGATCTTCAAGCTAAAAGAGATTTGTGGAAGAAATATGTGTTTTGATCTCCTTATTTGAGCCATTGGATCTTAGATTTTTGCTTCTATAAGAGTTTTATTTTTTCCATTTCTCTAACTGAGCTATGAGCCTAATTTCATCTGTACTTCTACTCTTTGTGAGGCCATCTAAATGGATTTTCTTATTCAAATTTTCAAGTTGAGTAATAACTTCATATTTTTTTGTAGAACATATCCAAGCTCCTTCTAGTTTCAAATCTTGATTTTGGATTTAATGTATTGCAACCTTTTAGAGAAAAACATCTTAGTCGCATACCTTGGTTTGCCTTCCTTCCACCATTGTTGCCCTTGGGTTATAAAAGAATTATCTCTAAGCCACATTAGTTGAAATTGAAAAGGTGAGAAACTCATATTGGTTTTCCAAAATTCCACCGTGACTGGCCAGTGATCCAAACCAACATTGTTAAGAGTCTTCACCTTAGGAATGTGACCATGGATTAAGATTTTTTTAGAGAACAAGTGACTATCCAATCTCTCCATGATACAAGCTATGCCTTGCCTTCTTTTAGACCAAGTCATAAGGCCATTATCTGGATAATCTAGTTGGATATCCACAAGATGAAGGTTTGCAATATATTCACTCATTATGTTAGTGCTTTTGTCTAGATTTCTAATTCCCTCATTTTCTCATCCAGAGAGAGGATGATATTGAAGTATCCTCTAATCAAGATCCAAGATTCAAGAAAATGAGAGATAATATAAGTTATATCATTCCATTGTCTTCTCTTTTCCTCTAGAGTAGTCAGAGAATAAATAATTATGCAAAGCATAATTTGGTTAGAATATCTACTTTGAATAGCTATAGCTAAAATATCCAAACTTCCAACCATATGGTGAATAACTACCTCTTTTTAGTCCCAAAGGCAAGCAATGCCACCAAAAGTCCCCTAGGAACATAGGGAAGCAACTTTTCCAACTAGCCAAATTTTACTAGCAATCCGTTTCCTCTATTGATATCTTCATTTCCTAAAGGAAAACAAGATGAGGATGGTTTTTCTGAATCATTCTTCTAATTTTGTTTTGTTTTGAAAGACTCCCTTTGAGTCCTCTAATATTCCAAGTAATAATTTTAATTAATACTAGGGCTAAATAAATTATCAAGAGCATTAATCATACCTTCCTCTAAAAGCCTTTTACCTTCTTTTACCATATAATGCTGATTGGTCTTACGACCTACCTTTTGGTTGGAATCCATATTTAGTTTTTTTTCCCATTTCTTGACTTATCCCAATTGAATCTAGGATGGCTTCTAACCTTGAAGAATGTGTGTACAAAGCCAAAGTGTTACTAAAAGGTTCAACAAAGTCTATCTTGGGACCTATATTATTTGAAGTCTCAACATTTAAAAGATCGTTTTTCTTGTGTATATTTCCTCCTTTTTTTTCCTGTTGAAAACCTCTAATTTGCTAGTTTTTCTTTGAGTCCTTCCCTGCATCTTTAAATTGTGTTTCTAAGATTTTTCTCTCCATTATTTCCTCTTCCTCACCCGGGACATAATTTGTGGAAATAATTTCAAACATATTAGTTGATAACTTTGATTGATCCTTCATAACTATTTTTTTTTAGTGTTCTTCTTCTTAGGTATTTGGAAACTTGGTAAGTTTGTATCCTCTTTCTTTCGATCTAGAATTTTATTTGGGAAAATGTTAGAGAATATATTACATTATTGGGTACATATCAATGTACCACCTTTGGTACATTACTAGAGTAGGAGTTTACTTTAGAGTAAAGTTAAGTAGTTACTTCAGCATGTAATAAATGCACAAGTGTTAGAATGTGCAATGATATAAATGTGCATGTAGTCCACATGTACATGTGTCATAGGATAAAGTCAAAGGTAGAGTAAGGGCCAAGGAGCTTATCTTCCTATATAAAGACCTTATAGTGAGTAAAATTAAGAGAGGAGAGAATATAGAGAGTGTATAGTATAGATTGGTAGTGTGGTACAATGTAGTTCCTTTAAAATAGTTTATGGAGTGTTCATGTTCTCCATTATATTGCATTGTACTATTTTTGTGAGCTTTTATTAATGGTATATTTTTTGAGTTATTGCAAAATTTTATCTCTTTGTTTTCCTACATATTATAGTACCATTATCAAATAGATATCATAGCTTCCTTATATTACATCTTGTGGTTGCATTTCCTATATCATATATTCATCAAAAGCTAACAGTGGTATCAAAGCACATGGTAGATCGATAGGAAATAGGGAGAGCCACAAGTGAGATTGAGAGAAATCCAAAAATTTTATTTACAAAATTTTTGAGATTGCATTTGGCTAGAGTATTTCCACAGGGTTGCAAAAAAACTCGTGAAGACTAGGACTCAACATAAATTCCACTAGATTGAAAAATCAACTAGTGAAGATTTATTATCTCTAGATTTAAAGTTTCTTCCGTTATAGACCTAATACTTTGTTGCAAGAAATAGGAGATTCAAAGAAATTTGAGATTGTAATACAAAGAAAGTTGGGACTGTAAAGAATCAATACAGCACCAGAAGCAACAAACAAAAGAATAAATATTTGGAGGCCTAAAAAAGGTCCCATTGCTAGAGATTGCAGACCTACTAAGTGTAGAAGAATAAAAGGCCATAGGAGCCTTGTTGTAGATTCGAGGAAGAGACTCTAGAGAAGAGTCTAGGAGAATATTGGAGGTTGGTGACCTCCATTGAATATTGTAAGTAGTAGATTGAAGTGACTCCAAACAAGAGTCTAGGAGAATATTGAAGGTTGGTTATCTCCATTGAAGACTGCAAGTAGTAGATTAAAGAGAATCCAAAGAAGAGTCAAGGAGAACATTGGAGGTTGGTGATCTCTATTGAAGATTGAAAATAGTAGATTGAAGAGACTCTAGAGAATATTCCTAGTGAAGATAGGAGATTGGTGATCTCCATTAAAAATTGAAGACTTCACCTTGAAGGAGTAGAAGAAATTAGCCTAAAAAGCTACAAGGGAAAAGACCCTAGAGAAGAGGTCTCAAGGTGAAAGAAGGAGAAGGCTTGGAGAGCCTCGTTGAAGGATATTCAAAGAAGTTTTGTTGAGGATTTTTCCTGCATCTATAGGATAAGCTATCACGCTATAGGAAAACCTACTACCAACGAGCTATTACAGGCTCTTGTTGACCTGCCTCTTTAACTTAGGAATATATTTTTTTAATATTTTTTAGACAGAACAAGTATGATAAGGATACCCTTGAGGTGAGCTTAAATTCTTTAAGTTCTTGCTCTTCCAGATTTATGGTGATGAATTAAAAATTATAAAATTTGACCAAGCTAAAATAATAAGAGTTCTATTATGCCTTATGTATGACCGGTGCTTTAATCCTTTGGGCTATTGTAGCAAGATTTAATAACATTTCAATGAAAATAGAAATAAAGAGAGATGAAATAATCAATGTAATTATGTTCATTCAAATATCATAATAAACATAATAGTTGATCAATGAGATAAGCGTTCATTATGTGTTCAAATAATGTAACCCATAAAAAACACACACAAAGCTAAACACAGAAAGATAAAAGAAAAGAAACCCAGAATTGTATTAATATTTGAATGAAATTACATGAATAGTTGCCTTGGAATCACAATTTAACTCTTATAAAGATTAATACAATAGAGATCCTCATTCGAATATCGTAACAAGGACCTCTCACTCTTCCATTCAAATATCACAATAGTCAAGTCTCTAGCTTAATAATATGGAAATATTCTAAGCTTCTTGGGCACTTTCCTATCAAAAACCTGCATATCAATGGGAGGAATGAGGAGATGGAAAAGGATAAAGAAAATAAAGGAGATACAATAGCAAAGAATGGTCACTCAAGTATACCTCTTGGAAAAAATATGCTATGTCAAATATTGATCCTTATTTTGGCTGCAGACGCCCTTCTTGTAGTTGTAGAAGCTTTGTAACTACCTAAACCGTTTGCATCTGAACCATCCACCTGGTGCCATCTCCTGCATTGTCATCGACTGAGTGCTATACAATCTATTACCTAACTGTCTCAATTTTTTTTGGAAAAATTGGCTGAAGCCCTGTTTAGTTGTCACTTACCTTCTCTTTTCATTTTTCTATCATCGTGGATCCCATGCTACTTGTTGACTTAGACGTCTTTTGACTCTTCTTAGTTGCTTCTCGCTCATCTGAACTTGCACCAATATAATCAACTATAAGGATCCATATTTCCTCATTGATTTTATTGATCGTGTGAATCCTATCTAATACTTTAATTCCTTTGCTTTTGTCCTCCCTTATGAATGGCTATCTACCCTAAAAGAACTGGATGATATCCAGAGAGAACATTGTGAAAGCTATGAGTTTTTCAGATAGCTTATCTTCATCAACCTCTTCGCAAGAGAATTCTATGATATCTCAGATGATCATCTAATAAAAACCTTCTATGATGAGTAACTTGTGGAGGTCGACATTGAGTTGCTTCAGTAGAATAACAATATATTTTTTTGCTTTCTCTAGTTATCTTATCGAGTTATTCCATTTGGGTCTTTTTACCTTAAAACTTACAACTTTTTCACTCTCCTAAGCAGCTATGAGTTTTACCATCAATGGTGGTTACTTGCATGGATCTAATATGTTCATATTTGGCCTTGCATTTTTATTACACTAGGGATATAACTGCCACCTTCTTATCTACAATCTCTAATATAGATTTTATTTCTTTATTTGTCTCTTTTATCGACTTAAAATTCTTGCAACAGGTCTCGATCATTCTTTCTTATTTCTCAATGATTTTGATCATCTTTTCTTTAAATCTAGCTACAGGTTTAAGAACTTATAATGAACTATCTTCAGAAAGCCTTTGCTTCTAAATTTTTCTGATTTCAACCTTCAGCTTCTCATTTTCTGATTGCAACAATTCAACTTCAGACTTCTAGGCTATCACTTCCTTCTCAATGACTAGTGCAATCTATGCATGGACTTGCACTCCATGTCTTAATAATGAGACTGAGTCTCCTATCGATGCATCACCTATGCTGGGATCTATCTGGAGTGACTATATTCCATTATTGGGAATAAAATTGATGGCCTTGAAAGTAGACTCTGAGCTTAATGGAGGTAAATTATGAACTCCACTTCTACTTCGAACCTTCATCACCTTGTCTTCCATGATAGCTTCAATTTGTTTCTCTTCTTCAGTAATGAATTGTATAAAGTCCTTTTTATTTATTAGGGTGATTCTCATAGGATCATTATTTCTTGATCCAATCCTTGCTCTTTTGTGAGGAGGAGATCCTATAGTATCGAGCATCACTACCTGATAATTTTTGAAGATATCATTGAATCCTACAACTTTCTTTATTCTATCCCAAGCCATGATAGAGATCCTAATTTATTTATTGTTGGCCATGAAGGCTATTGGTACTACCTGTGGTGAACCTATAGCTATTTGTTGTATATGCTATGAGGCCATTAGAGTTAATGCCAAAATACTTGTTGTGAGCTTCCTTGGGGAAGCATAAACAAGCATAATCTCTTTTCCTCTACTTGTACTAGGGGATTAAGAGGAAGATGAAGTATTAGCATTTTTATTTTGTTTATTGATCCTGTATCTCAACTATGATTTCTATTTGATCAGGATTCAGGCTCATAACCTCCACAATAGGATTGATGAAATATTTTGGTGGGATGGCAATTACTTGAGGTGCATTTTTATCTAATGTATCTTTTATTACCACTCTCAAGTCTGTGGAGTAGTCCCCAACCATCTCTATGTGAGTATGTACTTTTACCAAGTTTTAGTTGTTCCATATCTGTTCAAGATCAATTCCATTGTTCTGTGCCCGTAAAAGATTTTTCTCGAACTCATCTTCTCTGCATTCCATTGGATTAGAATCCAAGGTGATGCTTTTGTAAGACCTTTGGGATCATATGGTCTCCAAGTGATTTTTGTGAAATAGAAGAAGTCCATCATGGGCAAAGATTTTATCATCATTGGATATCCTTGGTATACATACTCCCCTATTTTTCCTAGAGCTATGATCCAAGGAACTCTGGTTTTATTTTTCCTCCATATTAGTTTGGATTCTTCTGCAGACTGCCTTACTATCTCTAAGGCAACAAGTTATTTGGGGCAATAAGTGGGAAAGACTTTTGATGGCAATTTGCCTTCGTATGTTCTAATAAAACTAAAATATTTATCAAGAAAGTAATCTCTAGCTTCCATTTCTTGGATATACTTGACTATACCTAGGTTCATTCTGGGTGGTTCTTTCTCGGTGAGAACATGGTGCATTGATGCTAAGAACGTTCCACAAAATTTTGAATAAGAGAAAGTTCCGTCATAGATGAAATGTAACCTATATTAGATAGTTTTCCTTGGAACTTCTTCGTGTTTTTGGATAGCATCATATTTGAACTGCCTAATGATTAGGTGCACAAGGAATGAGTAGTGTGAGAAACGGGGCATAAGATGCATCTTTTTCTTTATGGCATCTTGTAATTCCTTGAATTATTTGTCTATTGTGTCACATATGACATCTTGCCACCTATACATGGCTATCTTCTAGGTCTTGTTGTATTGTACTATCAAATACATCACTTCAATGCTAACCCAGTTGAGGTCCTCTACTCCCAACACTACATGAATCATGTCGGCATAGTCTCTCACCCATTTGTGGAATTTATTCTTATGAATTGGAAAATCTATTGACACTGGTTTGTCGTAATAAAAAAACTTCTCATAAGTAGTGTTGATTATGTGTCATGCTTATTTTGAAATCACATTCGTATCATAGCACTATTTGGCCGTTTCTAGCCCGAACACCTATTTGAACTTTTTTGGTGTAATCCTATAAATGGGCTTGTTTTTCCCATTAACGATGGCCCTAGCTCTTGGATCATACGAGATGGCTAGCCATGAGAATAATTTAAGGAAGAAATGCACTCTTAGGCACAAGAGTTTAACCAAGTTGGTTCTCCATTTGTTGCAGTAGGGAGCTCTCTTGTCTTTGTCTTTGTATGATTGGTTGAAGATGTTCCTCAATAGGTAGTGCAGGCATCACCACTTTTTTATGCTAGATTGGAAGCATAACTCAATGAGTTCATCCTCACCCCATACTTGTTATCTAGTCTTTCTGTTATTCAACTTCTTGAATGGAACCTTCTCATCTAATGCTTCAACTCTCATTTTGATGGGTGCCCTATTGGAGGATGTCATCGCTAAAATCTCTATCGCTGGTTTTCTTGGCTTATCAAAATAGTCTGAGAACTTTGTAAGCACTATGAGTTGCTTATGGCTATGGCCATGTATTTAAGTTGGTTCATGCATGAAGAGTTATTAACGTCATATCAACTACCATTGCATTATTGCTATTCTCAGCTCTCCATATCAATCCTCCATAATGTTCGACTGATCATGAATCATCAATATCTATTGATTTGCATAACTGGTTGCCAAATTATATAGGTGTTATATTTTGAGCCATTTGATCGATACATGTTGCCTTAAGAATCATGCTTAGGGAGGTTCGAGGTTGAGGTTTGTAGTTGGCTTGTGTGCCCATAATGCTTGAAGTTGTTTGACCATGTCAACAATATCATCATTTGTTTGAGTGTTGCATTAGCTTTTATCGAGTGAGGGTCCATGAATTTGGATCTTGCACTTTGGCTATCGTTGATGACAGATCAACCGATCAATGGTTTACTTTGATAAAAAATGTATGGTCTACTGACTGGATGATCGATCAATTACTTATTTTCTTCTACCATATTTTTACTGACAAATCGCTTTGATTTCACACAAATAGAGATTCGGTCACTGGACACCATTATTCGATCGATATGACTTTGGGTACTTCTACACATGCTGTATTTTAAAACTTGAGATAACTTTTATCAAGGATGTTAGCTAATAATAATGATTTTTAATTAAGATCTCATGCATGTGAAATTAAATGGCGATATACTTTAATCTTGCTAATTTTACCTTTGATTGGTTGGGTTGATCTCCCCTACTGATTTTATTTGGCTGATGAAATTTAAACTGTGAGGATGTGTTCGATCACAAATACTAAATGCTTTTCTTTTCACAATTGAAATAATTTTAATGGTAGCACTTTGACCAAATCATTGATCGATCTTTTCCATTTGTTCAATCGATAAAGGATTTTCTTCGGTAGAACGATAGTTTCACTTTCGCTGAGCGGTCGAATTTTATTTTTTGCCAAACAAAGGAAAATTGAATTTTTGACTTTTTGACCATATTTTAATTTTCTTCGATCAATGACATATTTCCATCAAGTGACTTGCTTTATATTTGGTCGATTACTTATTGCAATTTATCAAAAATGTTTATTTCTTTTGTAGTTGACCGATAGGCTGCCAATTATTTCATGTTGATCAAAATGTCTTTTTGCCTTCGACTGTAGTTTTCTTCTTGTTGGCCAAAAAATTTTGACAAAAAATTTCTTCGTGTCATTTGATTTAAGATTTACGCATTCTGCTGCTTAGTCTCTTTGGTCCAAGTGATCGATCGAAATGTTTTGTCGATCGATCGAAGATTTTCTTGCTTGTAAAAATACCATCGACTGTTTTCTCATGGGCATTTTTTTTTGGTATAAGGTAGAGGTGGTTATAAGGTCCACAAACCTTTTACATAGTCAAAATGGGCTGGTTCTAGCTTCAAGCCCGTATAATAAAAATACAAAATAGATCTTTCTAAGACCCACATTAAGCCATACTTAGAGTCCACAGTCCTATACTTGTCGCTTGGCTATTCAGGATAAAACAAAAACCAAACAACACCTAGCACTTACTAATACCACTAGGTTGTTGTACTGTACACTTGTCACTTCCCAGGACCCAACAAATGAGATGCATTTTGTACCTATACCTAATTCCATATGTCAGATTACTCATCATCAACCCCTCTGATCTCGTGATGCTCTAACAGGTTTGATCTTAGCTCTTCTTTAGAAGACAACACCAATAGTTATTGAGGGAATTTATCCTTCCAAATTTGCATCTCCCCAATAGAAACTGCAATATTTGCCATTAGATCCGCCGCCTGGTTCCCTTATCTGAAGGTGTGTTGGATTCGTGCATTAACCAAATGAGATTTATGAATATTTACTTCTAGGATAAGCTCCAAGATGGTCCAACTGGGGTCTTTATCCTCCTTAATTGCATTGATTATATTAAGCGAATCCCATTCAAAGATTACTTCCTTATAACCCTCAAGTCTGGCAATTCTCATTGCCTGCATGCAGGCTCGAGCTTCTGTAAAATGATTTTTTTGAGTTCCCAAAGGCTCTGCAAAGGCAAGGACCACTTTTCCTTCCTCATTTATCAAAACTCCTCCTACTCCTGCAGCCCACCTGGATTTCCTTTGGCTACCTTGTTAAAATTAAACTTAACCCACTTTTGTGTGGGGGGTATCCACTTGATACCATATCGTGGGTTGGTCGTAATGACTAGGTCTAGAAGTTCCTCTCCCCAGTTTCGTAAAATCCTCTTTTCCCTTAGAGACATGGTCTCATTTTTGAAGTAGAAATTTTTCCAGTTTTCTTTCAAAGCTCTGATTATTTTATTACCACATAACCTGGGATCTTTCTTACGTCCTTTAAATACTCTCTTATTTCTCTCATTCCATATCCCTCATAAAAAATGGGGTAAGTTGAGCTTCCAGAGCCAAGTCAAAAGTTTCACCCGAAAGGGGGAAGCCCACTATATGCAGAAGTCAGACATGCTATTTGGGCGGACCTAATCTATATGAAATTTGGACAGGATCATTTGGAAGACTGTACAAGAAAATTCACAAGTTAGAAATATATGACTTACAGATTCTATCGCTTTCTCACACAAGATACATCGATTGATGAATTGGAAACCTCTCCTTTGTAGATTATCTGTTGTCAGAATCTTATTTTGAGCTGCTAACCAAAAGAAGAAATCTATTTTTGGGGTTAAATTATTTAACCAAATAATAGAAGTTAGAGTCTAGCCATTGAATCTTGAGTGGATTAACTTATAGGCAGTTTTTACTGAATAGTTCCTACTTGTAGTTTTGCCCCAAATCGCCTTGTCTCTTCCTTCCCAAGGAATGATAGGGAACACCCTTAAAGCATCATTGAGTTTGGTTAGGGCAACCTTATCTTGCTCTGACAGATTATGAACTGTGATTTTCTTCCAAGAGGAAGTTTCCTATGCTACAGCAATAAAATCCCCTACTTTTCCTCCCATTTCCTTTGAAAGTTTATGTTGGAGGACCTGAAGGTCTAAGTTATCTTTCAGAGGGGCCTCTTCCAACCACGGGTCTTGCCAAAAGTCCACTTGTCTTCCATTACCAATTCTCCATCTGATGCCTTTCCTGACTACCTCCCGACATTCGAGCAAACAATTCCAAAAATAGGATCCTCTAGGGAGATTATCAGCTTTCAGGAAGTCCTGATTATTTCTGATATATTTTACCTTAAGAAGTTTTACCCATCCCAATTGATCATTATTGATAAATATCCATACCTATTTGCCAATCAGAGCTTGATTCATTTCTTTCATTCTATTTAGCCCCAGGCCCCCCTGATCCTTGCTTGCACACACCTGATTCCATGCTACCAACAAAATTCTCTTTCTCTCCTTTGAACCTGACCACAAGAAGTTGCGTTGAATTTGCTCCAATGTAGCTCGGACCTTTACAAGCATTCTAAATAGAGACATGTAGTAAATTGGAATGCTCTGTAAAGTAGTTTGAACTAATAAGGCTTTCCCTACGGAGCTGAGAAGGCTGCCCTTCCACCCTACTAACTTTTTGGAGATCCTGTCAATGACTGAGTTCCACAATGTAGCCTTCATTCTTCCTTCGAACATAGGCATGCATAGATAAGTCACTGGTAGAAGCTCCTTCCCACAACCGAAGAGGTTAGATATTATTTCTTCCCTCCCACCATGCGTGTTAAAGAAATAGATGCTACTCTTCTTATAGTTTATGTACTGTCTTGCTTCTGTCTCATACTTGGTTAGAATTCTCTTCAATGTCCTAGCCTGAGGCATCGAGGCTTTGGACACAATGATCGTATCATCCAAAAAATGTTGGTGAGACACTATCTCTGCTGTTGAGGCTGGTTTGAAACCTTCCAATCGACCATCTGCCACCACTGTGGAAATGTTCCTACCCAATGCTTTCGCTAAAATAATAAACAAGTATGGAGACAAAGGATCTCCTTGTCACAACCCCCTTTCACTCTTAAAGTAACCGGAGGGTGAGCCATTCACCATGACAGAAAATATTGTAGTAGAGATACAACTAAAAATCAACTTAATCCACTGGGGACAGAAACCAAACTTACCCAAAATCTTGGTGAGGAACCGCCGTGAGACCTGGTCGTAGGCTTTATACATAGCTAGCTTTAGTAACATACCTGCTTCCTTACTAGCCACCATTGAATGAATAACCTCATGAATTGTGATGATACCATCCAGTATTTGTTGCCCTTTCACAAAGCCTCCTTGGTTCATATCAATGATGAATGGAAGGATAACCTTCAGCCTATTGGTGATTATTTTTGTGAGAATCTTCATTAGAGTGTTACATAAACTGATAGTGTGAAAACTGGAAAATTCCATTGCTCCCACTAGTTTAGGGATGAGGACTAAAAATGTAGCATTAACTCCTTCTGTGATTTCCATTTCCTTTTGAGCCTCAATTATAGCTTCCACTACATCATTGCCTAGGATATCCCAAAACTTTTGAAAGAAAGTTGTGGGGAATCCATCTGGTCCTGGGGAGCTGTTACCATCTATGTCAAAAACCACCTTCTTGATTTCCTCCTCTATGAAAGGACTAAGTAAGAATCCATTAATATTCTCAGTTACGAGGGGTGGAATGGCCGCAAACAGAGAGTCCTCTTCTTCAATAGTCGAATTTACATCTTCTAGCAACAATTTAAAGTACTCAACCGCTTCCCTCCTTATGTCTTCCATATCTTTGGTGTTAGACCCATCGACCATCTTGATCTCCTTAATTTTGTTAGTACTCCTATGGCAAAGAGTAGAGACATGGAAGAACTTTGTATTTCTATCACCCTCCTTTAACCAATGCAGTATGGATTTCTGCCTCTAGAAGGTTTCTTTAAATTCTAGCATCGTGTGGTATTCGGATAAAAAATACCTCTCATGGTTTCTCAGATCCTCTGTAATCTACTCTGACTTTAGCTTCTCCTGTAGTTTATTGATCTTGTCTTTTAGTTCTGCATTTTTAACAAAAATATTTCCAAAGGAAGTTTTGTTCGACTCTCTAATGTTAGCCTTCACATTCCTTAGTTTACATGCCACTTGGGCCAATTTCAAACCATTATACTTTTTGTCCCACCATTAGGCAACCCGATCCTTGAGATCCTGATGTTGGAACCACATAAGTTCGAATCAAAAGGGTCTGATGTATCTTTTCTTAGAGTCCTCCCCTGTTTCCCATAGAATTGGGTTGTGATCAGACCCGATTCTTGGGAGTGTCGTTAATGAAGAGTCCCCAAACCTCTCCAAGAATTCTTGAGAAAGAAGAAACCTATCTAATATAATATGAATTTGGTTTTTATTTAGTCTTTTGTTAGACCATGTATAGGAGAATCTATGCAGGTCCACATCCATCAGCTCATGTTGCTCAACAAAATCTCTAAACTTGTAGATATCAACAGTTATTCTTTGAGCCCCCCAATTTATCTGTAGGATTAAGGTAGCAATTGAAATCCCCCGCCACAATCCAAGGGTAATTGGGGACCGTCTCCCTTAATTTAGCTAGCTGAATCCAAAGAACCCTTCTCAGTCCCTGTCTAACTAGAGCATATACATTCGTTAAGATCCACTCTTCCTACGTGGTTTTATCCACACATAAGAGACAAATAACCAACTAGACATCAGAATCACTCTACTATCAATCACATTATTGTTCCACATAACCAGTAACCCTCCTGCTATTCTAGTGGCCTCTTGGCATACTACTTCAGCTTCTCGCCAAGTCCTATTCTTAAAAGGAATAACTCTACTCTCCTCCATTTTAGTTTCTTGCAGTAAAATCATATCCAGTTTGTGTTCTTGTCTAAGAGCATACAAAGCTCTTATTTTTGTAGGATTACTCCCGCATATATTCCATGAAAGAATCTTCATTTATGGGTTTTGGATCCTCAAGCCTTCGCCCCAAAGAGCAATACTTCTTGAGTGCCATCAACCACTCCTCGCTCTGCTTCTTTCTGCCTTAAGGCAGCATTGCTAGGTTTCCCTCTTCCTACCAAACCATATCCCCATACATCCGCTCTAGGCTGGGGTTCCTTGGGATTCACTTGGCTTCTAGTAACCATATTGGATAGGTCAGTATTGGTCTTTGGGGTAACAATCTAGCTTTCCAGGTTAACTGGTCTTTCTGACAGTGGAGATGATTCCGTGCTCTTAGCTTCTTGATTAGTAGATTCTTTTTTCCTTGCTTTGGGGTTACACTGATCTTGGTGGTTCACCTCTTCCTCCTAAGTATCCTTGCCTATATTATTAGTTTCCTGCTCCTTCCTTTGATTTTGATCCTCTAAATCCTTCTCTTGAGTATCCTCTACCTCAGATTCCACTTCTTGGCTATCCATATGATCTCCCTTCAGATTATTTAATGCATCAAAACTGTTCTCCACGGATGTTGATCTCCTTGGAATTTATTCCCATAAATTCCTCTGCAGTACATGGGACCACTTCCACTGAGCCTCCATAGGTCTCCCATATTATCCAATCAACCTTACTTGCTCCAAGGCGTTGATCTATGGGGTTCTTTCCTTTGTGATTTGGCTTTGAGTCTTGCTGTATAATCTTAGGAGTAGGTTGATATTGAGGGTTCCCATAAAAGGGACCAACTCCATTGTAAGAGGGTTTTAAGGCATAGGTATTTTTGGGATGAGGGTTATAACGTTGCCTCTTGCTTACAATAGGGCAAACGGGGTCTTTGATATTCGAATTTCAAGCTCCATGTCCTTGAGGCCCATGTTGGGTAGGAATGGAGATCTACGGGGGAGGGATATTATTCTAGGTTTGAGGAGCAGTATTTTGGAGTGGGGGTTGGTTCTTGGAAATGCAGTGGATACCTTGGTGCCCTAAATTCCCGTAAACACTACACTTAAAAGACATATTTTCATATTCAAAGACCTGAGTATGAAGGCCAAACATAGACGACAATATAATGGATTTAGGGAGCTCTTTACTCAGGTCCGCCAACACACACATATGAGTAGAAAGGAGTCTTGTTTTGCTCAAGGTTGTAGGATCAATAGCTACTAGTTCCCCAATCTCTGTAGCTATCCCAACCAAGATTTGTTCATTACAGAAAAGTAGAGGTAATCCCAACATCTTAACCCAAATAGGAGCCAAATCCAGCACCTGAGTTTGGGGGTTGAAATCGAGGGACCAACGCTTCAGATACAAGCCCCTTTTCCCAAAAAACCAAGGACCTCCTTGAAGAGTCCTTTCCATGTCCTATTCACATTGAAATGTCACCAAAAGAAAACTCTTGGGTAAAACCTTAATCATCCTACCGACCCTTGGTTGCCATTTTTAGACAGCCCATCTCCTTATGACTTCCAAGTCCGGCCTAACCCCCATAAATTTTTCCACCAGAGATGTTCTGCCCTCCATAGCCACATGCTGAGCTATGGTATCCGGGACGTGCAACGTACCATTGACAAATTTTAGATTAAAACAAGAGTCAGATAATTTTTTCTTATCACGAAGAGCATTAAGATGTGAAGGTCTCCAGTTGCTAGGTTTCTCTTTGTCTCCTTCCTGGGTCTTCATTTGATCCTGACGCATAGAGTCCTGGTCCCCATCAGAGATATCTTCAATTGCATCCGCCCAACACCCTTGGACTGGTTCTAATAGAACTTCCTTGTCCACATCCTCTACCTGGGGGCCTGCTATCTCACCAGAGCCCCCACCTGTCGTGTCTGCTAATCTGCCCTCCGAAGCCCCACACCTAGGGTTTGTCGCCCCTAGACCTCCCGCTCCTCCTCCTTGCTACTCCATCCATCACAACTTGCTACCTCCAAAATTTGCCATTTTTTTTTTTTAGGGCCAAAATTTTTGCGGCCGCTACAGTGCATGGGCTTCTACAGTGGCGGTTGCTACAATTCGCAGGATTCTACAGTGGCGGCTGCTACAATTCACAGGATTCTATAGTGGCGGCTGCTACAGTGGCGGGTTCCCTTAAAATATTTGATAATTTAATTATAAGACATTTCAAAAGTAAAATTATAAATATAAAAATATTTTTCTTAATTATAATTTTTTTGTCTTTTTTATTATTTTTAAATATTTGTGATTCATGGGCATTGGCCAAAAAATATTTTGATAATATTTAGTTTTTGTCGATTGCTTTTTTTGGTCGATCGATTGCTTTTACTAGTGGTCGAAGAGTGCTTAGCTTTTGAAAAAAATAATTTTTTTGGTAGGAACTTTTTGTTAGTTGACCGAAGGGTGGATTCTTTGCAAGGAAAATGTGGGGAACCCCTTAAATTTTAATGAAAGGAAAAATTGTGAGCTTCTTAAGAGGTTGGAGATGTTCATGAAGATAGGGATTATTTTATTCAGACTTGAACTCTTTATTAGCCTATCACAAAAGTGTACCTTCTAGGACCTTCAAAATTTTGAAATTATGGGTACATTCATGTTGTATCAATTTTGACTACAACATAGGCTCTAACTAGGATAGATGGTGAAAACATAAGGTATTTGATGACTCCAAACTCTCCAGTCAATGACAAGACTACAATGAAAAGGATATGACATTTTACCAACTTATTATAACAATAAGGAAAAATAGTAAAGGGATCTAAACAATCTAAGAAGAGAGAAATATTTAATCAAATAAAATCAAAGATTATGGTGTTAAAAACAAGTGGGTTGTTCAATCTTTAAGGTTGGATGTTCTAGAAACATATTTAAAATGGATCCAAACAAAATTAAATAGAAATAACTACCACATCAAGCTAGTCTCAATGTGTGCTAATGTGTTCTTTTATTACTTTCTCAAATCAGGTATAATTTTCATCAATTTGAAAGGAGTTGGGCATATTAATGATTTCACTCTTTTAAATATTTTCACCTTGTCATTGCTCCAATGCTAATCAAGTGTTTATAGCTTCAGTGGATATGACGTTTATCCTTAAGACCTACTCTACTACCAGACAAGCATCTATAGCCTAGGTAGAGGTTATCCAAATAGCCCCAAGCACTTGTTCATTTTGCATTATAGAGTTTTTTCTTCTTTTAGGAAGAATTTTGATAAATTACAAGTTATTTCAGAGTGTGCTTTTTGGGTTAAGGATCTATAAGGCTACATTGTTGAGTGTGTTTGTATTTAGCCCAATTGCCTTATCAAAGTTGATTAGATTCCTTGATTTTTAAAAATACTTTTGAGATCATGATATTATATGGCTTTGGATTGATGTGTTAGTATTTCTAACTTTCTTCTGTTGTATTCCAAACTTTATGAGATGCTTAATAGAACTCGACTTCCTGAGTTTGTCAGCTCATCTGTATTCAATCCCAAATTCTCTTCTTTCAACTAATTAGAAAAAGATCTCACACAAGAAATAAAAGTGTAAGAATAAGATACATCAAACCAAAAAGGCAAGTAAAAAAAACTAATTAAAAGAAAAAAGAAAGAACAATTCCTATAAAACACTCACACATTTTTTTACTCTTTTCTTGTACCCCAGCAAGGATTGTATAACTTTAGATGCAGGTCATTTATTAGGATTTCCATGAGAAATACTTGTAAGGTTTACAATATATAAGTATTAGGACAAAAAAAATGAATTATTTGGGAAGGATCTATCCACCTAGGTTCAAGTTTACCCTTTTTCCCATGTTTATCATGTTGAGGGTCCCAATATAAGACTATATCTCCTTCAAAGAATGGAGTCCCTTTGGCTTTCTTATTAAAGAGCTGCATGGTTTTTTGAGTTTGTTCAAACATCTTATCCAATGCATTCCTTATATCTTCTTGCAAATGTGCAATTTGATATAATATCCTTTGTAAGGCATTTGGACTCTCATGATCTTGTAGTAACAAATACAATGCTATTATTTTTGTATGAGGAGGTAACAAGGCTTTTACTCCAAATACCATTTTATAAAGAGTCTTACCTGTGCTCCTTTTCATAGACAATCTATTTGTCCATAAGGCAAATTTTAATTCACTATCCCAACCTCTCTTGTTCTGGACCATTGATATTTTAATTTTGGTAATCAGATTCTTGTTTAATGATTCGATAAGTCCATTTCCCTAGGGATAGTAGTTTGCTGAGTGAGAAAGTTTGATTCCATATTTTGCACAAAATTTTATTATTTTGAATGAGACGAAGTACTTCCCATTGTCTATTACTAACTTCTTTGGGACTCCAAATATGGTCAATATATTCTCCTCTAAGAAATTAATGACTACTACAGTTGTTGAGTTCCTTAGGGGAGCTACTTCCACCCACTTAGTGAAATAATCTGTTGTCATGATAATCTGTTTATGTCACCCTGAAGAATTTGGTTTAATTTTCCCAATGAGGTCAATTCCCAATTGTGTGAAGGGTGCTTCTATGATCACTGATTGGAGAGGCATTACTTCTAACATTTTATTTCCTATAAATATTTGATAATTATGATAGCTCCTTACATATTTATGAACATCTTTGAATAAGGAAGGCTAGTAATAACCTGCTCTCATGATTTTATTTGCAGTCATCTTTGGGGTAAAGTGACCTTCATAGAATCCATCATGAAATCATTTTATGATCTCTAAAGTCTCTTTTTCAAATAATCATAGCAATAAGATACTATCTGGATGTTTTCAATAGAGTTTACCTTCTTGAATGTAGTATTTTTGAGACTCCTATTTTACTGATCTCATTTTATTTGTAGATATACCCTTGGTAAATGACAACGTTTGCAAATATAAAAAAATATCATCATACCATTTGCATTCAATATTGTATATTCTTCTGATGTCATGCATATCATAAATTGTGGTATTGTTTTGTATATCCTCTCCTTCTTTGTTAGCTAGGTATTTAGCTAGACCTTACCCTCTGATTATTTTCACAACTTTAAATTCTACATCATACTGCAGTAATTTGACCATCCACCTGGTAGGGATGCCTATTGGTTCAAGTTGGGTGAAAACATATTTAATAGCAGTGAAAGGGATACAACATATTATATTATTTAAACCAAAAATGCATTTGAAATGTTCCAGAGTTTGAATAACAACATAAGCTTGTTTTTCAATCATATTAAACCTCAACTTTGCTCCCTTGAGTCTTGCACTCATGAAAGCTATAGGTATTTCATTCTCTTCATAATCCTTCATAGAAAGGAATACAATAATGGTATTTTTATAAGTGAATGAATATATACTAATTTTTTTTCAGTAGTTAGGGAAATTCAAGACTAGGGTAGTGGTGATGGCATCTTTGATTTTATGTAAAGCTTAAAGATTTTCTTCAGTCCATTTGATGTGAGTATTATTTTTAATCATGTTATTGATAGGTTGATATATTTTGGTAAAATTTAACATAAACCTTCTTACAAAATTAATCTTATCAAAGAATGATCTGATTCCTTTCAAAATTTTAGGAGGGGGTATATTGGCAATAAATTCTATTCTGGATGGGTCAATACTGATTCCTTTCTCAGAAACTATGTCCTAGGAGTTTTCCTTGTGTTTTCCCAAATATGCATTTATTTGGGTTCAAGGATATTTCAAACTCTTTGCACCTAGCAAATATATTAGCCAAATGTTCACAATAATCTGTAGGGTTTTTTGAAAACACTGTTATGTCATCTAAATAGACAACCACTATTTTGAACATCAGAACTTTAAAAGCAAAGTCCATGGATCTTTGGAAGGTGTCTCCTACATTCATTAATCTAAATGGTATTATTAGATATTCAAAGGTACCCTAGGGGGTAGTGAAAGCATTTTTATATGTCTTCAGGATTTACATGAATTTGATTATATCTTGAGAATCCATCTAGTAAAGACATCCTGAATGAGCCTAATACAACTTGTAGTAGTTGTTCCATGTTGGACAAGGGATAATTATCCTTGAGAGGACTTTTTATTTAGATTATGAAAGTCAACACAAAGTATGATCTCCCCATTCTTCTTCCTTACTAGTATTAAGTTTGCTATCTAGGGAGAAAACCTTACTTTTTTGACTATCTTGGCATCTAGTAACTTCTAAACTTATTTCTACATAACTGGATGCAATGTGGGATTGAATTTCCTTTGCTTCTACTAAAAAGTATTAGCATATTCTTTTAGGGGTATTATGTGAGTCATGACCTCTACTTTAAATGTCTTCAAGTCTTCATAACTCTAGGTAAAATATTCTTTACTTTTCTTCAAAAAACTAATGTACTATTCATTTTTTTTTTTGGTAAAGCCTTATCAATTTTGACAAACCTGGCAATGCATGTTGTTTATAGCATCATTAAATCTTATGATTTATCAATCTGGGGTGGTGTCCAAGGTTGTCTACGATAGAAGGTTAGGGCAAAGTACAATTCAAGCATTCATGTTTCAAGCATTTATTAGGTGAAACAGATTTTGGTTTAGCTTTTTGGTGTCACACTAAACCTAATATACAGAATGGAAAATTACAGGAATTGTAAAATAATTCTAAGTTTAGAAATTTAAAGTTACGTACAAGTGCAGGAATGGAAATTGCTAAATTGAAATCTAATCTACTTTTGTAGAATTGAAATAGCAGAATTGAAATTGCTAAATTGAAATGTTGCTAAAATGAAATCCTAAATTACACTTGCAAAATTGAAACATAGTTTACTCTTGTAGAATTGAAATAATGCTTGGAAATAAAACTTATGCTAAAAACACCTGTCAGTGTCTTGCTACAGAAGGTCGTCAAGCTTATGCTACAATGACTAACAACAAAATGAAATCTGCTGAAAATTGAAAGTTGCTGAAACATAAAAATAGAGAACATGGAAAGTAGAGGAAACATGGGAAAAAAATGTCTAATCTAATTTTTCAGCTGACACACACAAATTCTATATACAAACATAATGGAAAACATAAATAACATCACACAAACTTAAAACAAGAAAATGAAATATGACAAGCAATCTGTTAATTCTGCTGTAGTAAAATTATAGATTAAAACTTATGGGCCTAAAAGTGGGCCCATGCTTCCTAATCTATAAGAAGGTGGGAAAAAACTCCTTAAATAATTAACAATCACACTTTCTCATGAATAGAAATTAACAGAAAAAACTACACTTTATTTCTATCAGAACTGTTACAGAAAATGCTATACTATGCTATTTTTTGCTACTAACTACTCTCCTCTATTCTAATTCCTACTTAGCTCAACCAAGGAGGGAGTTGTGTTATTTATAATAAAATATTACAATATATCTCATGCTCAAATCAGCCTATTTGCTATTTTTCAGTGATCTGCCAAATAATCTCCAACTGAAATAAGTGTAATTTTGGATAGTTTGTGCTACAAAAACACTCATTGGCCCTTAAAAGGCATATTCAGTGGTAGGAGTACATTAGAGGAGTCTTGGAAATATCTTTCACACCTATATCCACTTTAAAATATAATTTCTTAATATTTTGCAATTAATCTGGGTCTATTTCAGGATAGGATCAATTGCATCAGTTGATATTTCCTTGTTATGGTTAGTAAGGAATGGTGGGGATAGTTGTATAAGACTTTTCCTGTATCATCTCAACCTTAAGTTGCCTTTTCAACCACTTGGAAATCATAAAAAGTCAAACAAAAGCGTGTTCCCCTATTATTCCAAAGATCTTCAGAATAACTGGTTGTAGGTGCACTTTAAGTTCAAAACGTCTTAAGACTAATTGTTTTGGTTTCTTATTTTAGATAGGTCACTTAATATAGCTCCTAGGAGGTGATCCCAACCATTTTTACCTTCTTCTATTGGTAAATTCTAGGCCTTACCATTCATTGGCAGTTGGCTGGAATTTACATGGTAAATTACTGCATTTTCTAGATCTGATGCACAGTTGTAAATTATTGCCATTTCTTACAAATTCAAACAAATTAGAACATGGTAAAATCATTCAAATATCAACATGAATAAGTACATCAAGTTTCTACTAAATTTATACACTTCATTCACCAAGTAACCATGCGAAAATAGTGCAACAATGCTGCACAATTGTCCTTGCTCTGTTATACCCTGTTGCTGCCTATCTAGACCATGTGAGAATGTTTCTAAATAGGTCAGATGTATTTTTTAGTCCTTCTAAACTCATTCCATCCTTTTTTTTATGCTTTTCTTGACAACTTCAAGATGCTCCTATAAAGTGATAGCTTACTAATTTTTATATGGTTGTTTTATGCAAATTTTCAAATTTATGACAGTCCTAAACATTTGGCTTTAATGTGTATTTCAAACAAGTTGAAGGGTAGAAAAACATTCAAAAACCATTGTTAAGTTAAAGGATATCATCATACCACATTTGGCTAATTGAAATGCATGTTTTTATTTGCTACTTAATCAAGCAAAAACAATCATCAAATGCTAAAAATAGTCAAAAATAAAGATAGTGTTCCTAACATAAAATCATTCAAATACTTAAGAAATAATATATTCTAATAAACTATTTGACAATTAACTTTGTCATATTTGGTAATATGACAGTTTTTATATGTCAAACATAGTGTAAAATGAGGTATTTCTAGGCCTCGTCACCTAGGCTCCTATTTTATCTCAATATTTACATCATTAGTTTCTATTTATTTGAGGAGTGGTTTGTAAGCTTGATCAAAATCATCAAATAAGCTTTCTAAAGAAACTAACCCTTTAGGGATTCTATTGATTTTGAGCTGAATTACTTCAAATGGTTCTCCAATAATATTCTTCAATTTTTCTTCATCCTCCTCACATATAACATCTGAATACATATTCTAGAGATCATGAAGTCTTTGATAGCTACATCATATTGAAACACTTTTAGATATACAACATTTTCAAGCACAAAAGGTTTGTATACAGAGATGGTTGGGAATCTATCCATGTATTCAATGTCTTTTTTTGAATAATTTATACTTGAAGCATTAATAGCTAACATATCTGCAATGTGATTTTTTTCTTTGGGAATGGATG
Source organism: Wollemia nobilis (assembly GCA_028583015.1). Classification (NCBI taxonomy): domain Eukaryota; kingdom Viridiplantae; phylum Streptophyta; class Pinopsida; order Araucariales; family Araucariaceae; genus Wollemia; species Wollemia nobilis. The sequence continues at coordinate 13,111,335 of JAQPPZ010002499.1, forward strand.
ATATGTTAAAGGCTAAAAACTTGTCAATTTTTATTAGAACTACTAATTTATATTTTTTTAATCTAGTATGTTTTATTTGATACTTACCTTTGATCTATTGTATAATCAGTTCAGTGTATCGAGTAAAAGTCAAAAAATTTATCTCCAGTTCTTTAGCTTTTCTCAAACCTAACAATAAGTCTTCATACTCAACTACATTATTGGTGCACATAAATTCTAATATATAAGGGATACTGAGATAGTTTCCCTTAATATCTATTAAATTTATACCAACACCTACCCCTATTTGAGATTTAGCTCCATCAAAGGACATGGTCCACATTTCCTAGGTAAGGATCCTATCAAATTCTGCATCTACTAGTTCTTTGGTTTCAGGGTCCATATCTTTTGCTTCAGGGACTTTGACTAGGAAAGGGTTATGCAAAATTGAGTATACTCCTATTTATTTCTCTTCTACAGAGTTAACCAAATTAACCATGGTGTCATCTGGTCTAGCCAGTTCAACTGAGTACTTGTTAAATGGTTCTCTCCTTAAGGTTATATTTTATTTTCCTGAAATAGGGATTGTGGCATAAGACCAATCTAATTGTATGGAGTCACCCAACTGTTTCACCCACTGTCTGCTTAATAGTAATGAGAAGAAAGGATCTACATCAACCAATGCAATATCCATAACTATACCCTTATTAGGATGTTGATCAGGTAGACTAGCAAACCAGTGATAATACCTACACAGAGTATTTACCTACTATCCATTATTGATATAGGGGGAGACTCCCTAGTGCAAATCAAACCTAGTTGATCTGTTATCTACTTGGGCATGATATTATGGGATGCACCACTATATAGCATGTAGTTATGAATGACATGCCTTTCCCCTTCATCGGAGTTATATCTGAGTGACACATAAAATGGTCTGATAGAAGAAGGGGTTCTAGTTTCATGATTGGAAGGTTTGACATCATTACAAGACTAAGTTCCTTTTTGTTCAATTAAGCCAAAGGCCTTACAAAATTGTTTTTTGTTTTTTTGAATATTCATTAACTCACCAAAGGTAATGTTGACCTTCTATTTATTCAACTCTAAACCAAAATCAAATTCCATTTTATTGATATCTAAAGTTTTGGAGCATTCTTCATGAGGGGGTGGTTCATTTATTCTTACGTTTTTAGGGACCTTTTTAATTTGATCTTTCCCAATGGAATTTTCTCTAATCTCTTTTTTTATATTCTTATCAATTTTTTTAGGAACAATCCTATTTCTCAAATTCAAAACATTTGCTTCTAGTTCCTCCACCTCTTGTGCTGTTGAAACTAGTTTTTCTTGCTTCATTTTATCATACCTTGTCTCTTGTCCCCTTTGTAGGATCTTTGTGTTTTCTACAACTAGGATTTTTAGGTGGTGATTCGAAGCATACAAATCCATGTCTTCTTCGAACAACCTTTCTGTAGATTCATCTTCAAGGGTCCAATAGGCATTAATTATGACATCCTCTTAGGATTCTGCTTCTAAGTCTACAAGATGGTGGATACCTAGGTAAATATAAAATCAATATAAATTATGGGGAGCATCATAGGCTGAACAATAATAAGGGAAATATTTTTCTAAATTGACCATGGGTATAGGATTAGGAACCAAGTTCAAATCCTTGTCTATTTCTCTATTTTTCCAATTATTCCCATTATTCCTATCAGGATTATTGTTATTCCAATTTCTATTAAAATTTCTCCTAAAAGGTGGTCTATTGTCACCTTGTTGTCTGTTAGCTTGAGGCTGAGAAGTTTCATCATTGTTTTCTTTATTTATTTCCATCCTGGCCAACCTATTGTTCATTGTGTTGAACATTTTTGTTACTTGATTATCCAACTTTTCCATGGGATCATACTCAACTCTCGTTTGTAGGTTAAATCTTACTTTCTTAGGATTCCTATTAGGATTATTATATTACAGGGAGTATGGTTTCATTTTCCCATTTTGTAGCATATTTCTTTCAATATATATAGCTTTCTCCATGCATTCATCTATTGTATTTACCTGTTCTTGTCTTAATTCATAGTTGAATTCTCTTGGGAAGGTATTCTTATAAAAACATATGGACTGGATATCATTTGGTCTTAGAGCAGTGGGAATATTATTTTTGGATTTATAAAACCTTCTATTGAAATAACTTACCGATTCGTTTTCTTTCTTTTTCACTTTTTCCAGATCTATCAATAGTGAATGTTCATTCTTCCTTTCACCAAATTTCTTTAGAAATACATTTTCCATTTTGGAAAAATTAGCAATGTTATTATTAGGAAGAGTATTAAACCATTCTCTAGCATATTTTTCTAGAGTTTTTAGGAACAACCTTAACACCACATATTCATATTCTACTTCTAGACTATCTAAAGCATACAATAAACTTTTGATGTGATCTTCTCTAGTGACTGCATTGTTTCCCTAAAACTTAGGTAAATATTTGTGTGCTTTACTAGGGAGATCATGCAAGGGAATTGGTAACTGAAAATATCTATATCTATTAGTCCTCCATAGTTGAATTGATGGTGGGTTAGCCATGTTAACTAATGGAGGTGCTTGAATTATAGTAGGAGGTGTGTTAGTAATTCCACTGGGAACAGTGGGAGGCATTTCAAAAAAACTTCATAATGTAAAAATATATGCATCAGAATGTTTTGGAGATGAATAAAAAGGATTAGTTCTAAAAAATACCTTTGGATATGAGAGTTCAAGGTACAAATCCTAAGCGGTTGTTCTCATTCGTACTAGCATGTTCGTCTTCTTATTTTAGTCTTTTTGATACTTCTAGTTTCATCCAATCAAAATCACTAGCATAATGTGTGTAGAAGGAATAAAAATATGGTCAAGATTTCTCAATTTAAAGAACTCTCAATCACCCAGGGTGTAAAATTTTTCAAGAAGCAAGAAAATAAATAAACTCAAGAGAATCAAGAAAATAATATAACTAATCGTTCTTGAAAAAGGTAAATTGGAAACTACGAGCATAGAAGGGAAACATATTTGATAAGATTTTAAGATAAACTGATATTTTGATTCCTTATTTAAGCTATCTATTGCCAATAAATATTTATCGTTAGGTTCCAAACTATATTGAAATTACGCATTCGGTCCCCAACAACGATGCCATAAAACTGTTGGGGATTTTTTTTGCATCCATAGGATGAGCTGTCATGATACAGGAAAACCTACTACCAACGAGCTATTACAGGCCCTAGTTGACTCTTTAACTTGGGAATAGAGTTCTTTAATATTTTCTAGACAGACCAAGTATGGTAAGGATACCCTTGAGGTGAGCTTAAATTCTTTAAGTTCATTCTCTTCCAAATTTATGGTGATGAATTAACAATTACAAAATTTGATCGAGATAAAATAATAACAATTCTATTATGCCTTATGTACGATCGATGCTTTAATCCTTTGGGATATTGTAGCAAAATTTAATAACACTTCAATGAAAATAGAAAGAAATAGGAAATAATAAATGTAATTACGTTCATTTGAATATCCTAATAAACATAACAGTTGACCAATGAGAGAAGCATTCATTATGCGTTCAAATTGTAACCCATAACAAAGATACACACAAAACTAAACATAGAAAAATAATAGAAAAGAAGCCCATAATTGTATTAATATTTGAATGAGATCACATGAAGATTTGGCTTGGAATCACCATTTAACTCTTAGAAATATTAATACAATAGATATCCTCATTCGAATATCGTAACAAGGACCTCTCACTCTTCTGTTCAAATATCTCAACAGTCAAGTCTCTAGACCTATGGCTCAATAATATGGAAATATTCTTAGCTTCTTGGACACTTTTCTATCAAAAACTTGCACAACAATGGGAGGAATGAGGAGATGGAAAAGGAAAAAGAAAACAAAGGAGATATAACAACAAAGAATGGGCACTCAAGTATACCTCTTAGCAAAAATATGCTATGTCAAAGCTTGATCCTTATTCTAGCTATAGATGTCCTTCTTATAGTTGTAGCAACTTTGTAACTACCTGAATCGTTTACATCTGAACTATCCACTTGGTGCCATATCCTGCCTCGTCATAGAGTGGGTGCTGTATAGTTTATTATCTAACTATCTCAAAAATATTTTGGAAAAATTTGTAAAAGCCCTGCTTAGTTGTCACTTACCTTCTTTTTTCCTTTTTCTATCATCTAACAGAAACCTTTTGTGCTAAGTAACTTATGGAGGTTGACATTGAGGTGCTTCAACTAGATAACAATATATTTTTTTTCTTTCTCTAGTTCTCTTACCGAGTTATTCCATTTGGGTCTTTTCACCTTAAAACTTACAACTTTTTCATACTCTCCCAGGAAGCTATGAGTTTTACCATCAATGGTGGTTACTTGCATGGATCTAATCTATTCGTATTTAGCCTTACATTTTTCTTACATTGGGGATATAGCTGCCACCTTCTTATCTACAATCTCTAATAGAGATTTTATTTCTTTATTTGTCTCTATTATCGACTTAAAATTCTTGCAACAGGTATCGATCATTCCTGCTTCTTTCTTAATTATTTTGATCACCTTTTATTTAAATTTTGCTGCAAGTTTAGGAACTTGTAGTGAACTATCTTTAGAAGACCTTTGCTCTTGAATTTTACTGATTTCAACCTTCAACTTCTCATTTTATGATTGCAACAATTCATCTTTAGAATTCTAGGCTATCACTTCCTTCTTAATGACTAGTGCAATCTGTGCATGGACTTGCACTCCATGTATTAATAATGAGACTGAGTCTCCTCCTATCGATGCATCATCCATGCTGGGATCTATCTAGAGTGACTGTATTCCATCAGTGGGAACAAAAATGGTAGCCTTAGAAGTAGGATATGAGCTTGATGGGGGTAAATTATGAACTCCACTTCTACTTTGAACCTCCGTCACCCTGTCTTCTATGATAGCTTCAATTTGTTTCTCTTCTTCAGTAGTGAATTGTATAAAGTCCTCTTTCTTGATCAGGGTGATGCTCATAGACTTGTTGGCACTCGATCCAATACTTTCTCTTTTGTGAAGAGGAGATCCTGTAGTATTGGGAATCACTACCTAATATTTTTTGAAGATATCATTCAATCCTCCAACTTTCTTTATTCTCTCTCAAGACATAACAAAGATCCTACTTTCTTTATTGGCTATGAAGGCTGTGTTGTGGAGTTTCCACAACCACCCCAAAATTCTTGGGGACCCACTTGTCATATTTTGATATGAAAGGTTTTTGGTTTTCTTTGGTTTGTAAGAATAGGGATGTTTGACCGTTTTGTTTTAATGATTTTAATTGCTTTGGTTATTTGATATTTAATGATTAATTAATCTAGGCATTAATGCTTAGATTAATTAAAATCCATTTTGATGAATAAGAGTTTAATGTTCTTCATACTATCTAAGGTGATGGAATGTGTTTAACAAAGCAAGGCCTGACCTAAAACAAAAAGAGGATACAAAAGGTACAAAGAAATTGAGATAGAAGCCAATATGCTATTATCTACCTAATATAATTGCATTAACTATATTATGTACATAATAGTAATATTTTTAAGATTATGTTATAAGGTTCTAAAATGTTATCATTATAATAATATTATTATGATTATATTATAATGTTATTATTATAATAATATTTTTGTGATTATATTCTTCTAAAATGTTATTATTATAATAATATTATTATATTGTATATAATAATATTATTATAATGTACTTTATAAAAGACGTGATAATAATATTTACGATAAGGTAAAGTTTAACGTCATTTCGTTTGATTGCAGATAAGGCGATGGTGGCTATTCAAAAACATTCGAAGACATGAGTGGCTAGTCCAAGAACGTTCAACGCTATGGCAGCGAAGCTTCGTGGAGCAACGCCGACAAAGAAGAGGCGGTCCAAGATGGTGTTAGGGTTTTAGAAGAACAACATGAAAGGCGTCGGAGTTGTCAGTGAAATGGCCGAGAGGTAGAGGCATGCCATCGAACAAGGAAGGAAGAAGCATTATTAGGGCAACCTGTGATGCCAATTGATGGAGTTAAAGGTCGACCTCGAAGAGCATGGAAGGTTTTAGTGTTGCATCTATTTCATTACGCTATGGCAGCATGAGTGTGAGAGTAGGGAGTTGAACAATGCCATGGCTGCATAGGTTTGGCAGCACCATGACGTTGATGGTAGCGTCGATGGCTACGTAGGTTTGGTAGCACCACGACGATGATAAGCATCTATGGCTACGTAGGTTTGGCAGTACCATGATGTCGATGGTAGTGCTATGGCTACGTAGTCTTGGTAGTGCCATGGTTGCATAGGTTGGGCAGCACCACGATGATGATGGCAGCGCTATGGCTACGTAGCCTTGGCAGTGCCATGGCTGCGTCGTTGGTAGTGCTATGGCTACGTAAGTTGGATAGTGCCATGGCTGCATAGGCAGTGTGATGGTTTCATTTGGTTACATGGAAACCAAAGTGCCCAGGATGGGGGAATGCCATCCCAGTCCTTGGGCACATTGGTATGGCTTAGGAGAAATACCATCGGGTCTCGGCCTCAAAAAGTGACAATGAAAGTTTCACTGAATAAGATTGGCCTGTATTATTTTAGTTAATGTGAATGTGGTTTGATCACGTTCAATGTTTTAAAGGAGGTCTAAAATCGTAGGGGTTATAAGGTATAGTTAATGCTTTTATCATTCGTTTGATGGATGTAAAGGGGTATTCTTGGGTAGAATGCTTATAAGAGAAAGGGGAGATATAAGGAGTCATGCAGGGTTATGTTTTTGTTGTTAGTTTTTTTTTTTAAATAAATAACGTTTAGAAGTGTTATGTTTATTAAATCACAGAAAATGATGATGGATTATTTTCTTATATCCATTCATTATTTTGGTTGTGAGAGAAGATGAAGCGAAAGGACTTCTAAGCATTATTTATACCTTGCTATCCTACCTTTTTCAAGGGGGGCTGGAAATGATGTAACATTCCGAGAAAGCAATAAAGAAAGAGCATTTTTCAGATTTTGAGAGGGTAGCAAACTTTTGTGAGCAAAATCAAAAGGAGGGTTTTTATCATAAAACTAACGTTTTTAGTGTCTTATCATTTCTGCATTTTAGTGACTTCTAGCCATTGTCTTATGCCATGAAATGGGTTGCAATAGGCGAAGGTCAAGATTATGCAGTTTCTTTATGTTTCCTTTGAGTCTCGCACTTGATTTAATGGTATTGTGCTTATGTTGCAGGTCCATTGATTCGGGTTGTTTTATGATTACCTCATAACTTGGGATTTTGCAGGGAGGAGCTTGCTAAACTAATTCAGAATTTGACTTTTTCAGCTAACCAAATTTACATGTTTATTTCATTTACTTGTTCTCAAAGTTTATTTTATTTCAAGCATTCAAGCATTCCATTCTGGTCCATCCAGAATTTTAGTTTCTTTCATTTCCATTATGGTCCTTTTCTAGAATTTTTGCTAATTTCCTGTTAGTTTCATTTTTTCTGGTCCATTTCCAGAATTGTTAAGCTTTCAAGTTATTTCCATTCTGGTCATTTTCCAAAATTTTTGCACCTCCAAGTTTCATTAATCTAAAGCTTTCAGATAAAACACATGGTTTAGGAGGGATACTAACCTACTATTTCACATTAAACTAAGATAAGAAATGAAAGCTAACTTTGCTAACTTTGCTAACATTGCTAACATGCTAACTTCTACTAACCACTATTAGGGTAGTGACATCAACATAAGGAAGATAAAATGAACCCAACTATCTAAAATTTACTTCATATTAAAGGCACAGGCATTAAAATGAGGTGGACAATTCCACATTTTGTCATTTGAAACCTTTTAAATGAAGATAAAATACTCTACTAACAGGGATTCAGGGTAGCACCAATTTAAAAAAAACCCTAAAAAGAACTGCTTTTATTTTTAGTTAGATCTTTCAAATCACTAAGCATTGTTTAGAACCAGTAAAGGCCCCTTGTTTATGGTCACATGCATTATTGAATTATTTATGGCACTATTGTAATCTTTTAGATATTTTACCAGAACCTTGGAGAAGTTGAATGTTTGTCATTTGGTTTCTTTTCAAGAGAGAGTTTTCTATTCAATACTCTGCATGTGGTGGTATTTTGCAATTGGGAAAAATATACACTCAACATATTTGGCGCTAGAAGGAGGGCCTTCTTTTATGCTTTGTGATTTAGTTTTTTGCTAATGCTAACGTGGTCAGTTTTGGTTCAACAGTATTGTGTTTGCAGGTGCAACATTTTACTCTTGACTAGTTTGTGAGAAGCCTTAATAGAATAGATTTGAGTTTTCCCAAGATGGACCCACCTAGACGCATTGCTACTAGGTCTAAAACCATTGAGGAAACCATTTTTCAAAGTCTTTCTCCCAAAACTAGGAAACCGAGGTACAAAATCTAGGAGATTAAAATCCCGTTCGAGCTTTCTGATACGTTAGGTTTAGAGATGCTTTGCCAAGATTTGGAAAGGCTAGCTCTCAGACCTCTGAATCTGAATACCTTCAGTGGATGTGCACCCATTAGTTCCACCACAAGAGCTACATCAAGTGTACCCATCTCCGTCATCCCGAGTGTATCAACTGCTTTAGTAGGGTCATTACCTTTGGTTAATATGGCCCAACAACAACAACAACAACAACTAGTTCCCTGGTTTGGTACCCAAAGTTCTCCGTTAAGTATACCTAGGGATGTCCATGACATACCTAGGCACCTTGAGAGGTCTATCCCTAAGTTTGTCCATGATGGTCCCATTTTAGCTGAAGAGCACGTTCAAATTTACAAGGACCATATGATTAGGCAGGGAGTCAGTCATGAAGACGTCGCTTGTCGACTCTTCCCTAATAGCTTTGACCAAATGGCTCATGAATGGTACAAGAATCTTCCTGTAGGGTCCATTACATCTTGGGCCCAGTTGGAAGCTACCTTTGTTAATCAATTTAGGTCATTGCTAGATCCTACCATCATGTATAACCAATTCGTGTCATGCAAGAGGTATCCTAATGAACCTATCAGAACATTTAATGCCAGATTCCAAAAGCTTTACACAAACGTGACTCGTCACTTTGCAATAGATGTTGTTGTGGCATTGCAATTATACCTCATAGCCTTAGATCCGATGACAACCATGTTTACCAGGAGAAATCCTCAAGTTACAATGATGACCTTAGCCTATGCTGAAGCCATGACTATTGAGCAACAAATGACACCGCAAGGTGGCACTATGCCTCAATTTCCCATGTTAGGGCAATATGGCCCTTACAATCAATTTGCCATGATGAATCAAGTTGTGACACCTCAGATGCCCATGATGAATGCTTTGCCATATCATCAATCATACCCATTCGCTCCCATGCTTCCATATTTTTTGACATACCCTAGTGCTTGCCATTCCACCCACTCCAAAAATGATGGTTGCTAATCAGATAACCTTGCCAGGATTTGAGGTGAGTAGTACTCAAGCCTCAAATGCCTATCCCATGGTTGTGCCTCTTTAGGCCAAGGGTCCATGGTGGACCCAAAACACCCAGAGTCAAACCTTAGTGCCTAATCCAGAGGTTGCTAATGTCAAAAATGTCAGTGGATCTGGGGCTGTCATGCCCCAGCCACAAGGACCCAATTATGAGCTGGAAGAGCTCAAGAGAATGACCATCAAATAGGGCAATGACATCATTTAGTTACAGAAACAAGTTGCCCAAAATCACATGCCCAATAGAAACCATGACCATAGGAGAACAGGACCGTACAATACGTAGCCTAATAATGGGCGCGTACCCAATACGGTAGCCAATCAGGCTGATGCGTTAGGAGATTGTGATGAGTCAGAGTCATGTGATGAGGAAATGCATCACTATTGCCATAGAAAGTCAGACTCTTTGGTGTCTGAAGTCATTCATTATTTAGAAAATGATGAGATGGAGGAAGATATGAATGTGTTAGGAGAGGAAGAGGATGAAGCTTTGGAAGCCCAGGCCGCTAAACATTTTGGGAAAGCTAATCACAAGTATTTTACTAGGAGTTCTAAGGATCCCAAAACCTCCTCTACTCCCCCAAACAACCCTTTAGTTCCTCCTGATACAAAAGGTGATGTGAATCCACCACCTCCATTTTTGGAAGCACCTAGGACAATGCCAAAAGTGTCAAATCCTGGAACATCCACTTATGACTTGGAAGAAGATATGAAAAGGACCAAGGCCAATATCTCAATGTATGAGGTCTCTCTATTGTTGGGGTAGGATAAAATCATGGGGAAGAGATTAAATTCCTCGAGTCAAATTCATGAGGTTAAATCTGTAGAACCCCAACTTGCTATGATGAAAGAGAAACCAGAGGTACCTCCTTTTCTCATAACTGTTAGGATCATAGGCAAGAATTTACACAACTATTTGATTGATTATGGTGCCTCGGCCAACATCATGCCTCTTGAGATAAGCCAAAAGCTAGGACTTAAGCTTGTTCATTCGAATAGCAAAGTGGTCCAATTAGACAGATCTATGGTGGATGTAATAGGTGTTGTAAAATATGTCCTAGTTCAGATCAACTCAGAGCCTAGGGTCCAACATTACACGGATATCCTTGTGCTAAATATTGCTGCCAAGTATGGCATGGTGTTGGGCAGGGATTGGAGCAGAAATCTCAATGGTTATGTGGTGACTGATTCCTCCCATATGTGGTTGCCATGGAGAGGAGTTGCAAACCAAATCTGGGTAGACAGAGAGCCCAGACTTAGGGAAATGATTACAGAATATAATAAACCCAATGAGATTCAGTTTACTAAAATAGAATTAGGGGTTTACAATTTTGACATAGAGGACATAGCCGAAGGGTCCCAAAATGATAATCTTTACCATTGTACTTCAGAAGAAAACAAGAGGGTGTGGACCCTAAAGTTTGATGGGTCCAAATCAAAACAAGGTGTGGGAGCTGGGGTAGAGCTCACATGTCCTGGTAGTAAGCCTTTGCTTGCTGCCTACAGATTACAGTTCTCGGCCACCAATAATGTGGTGGAGTATGAAGCCCTAATTTTTGGACTTCAGTTGGCCCTAAGAGAAAAGGTAAAATACCTTAAGGCATCGGGAGACTCAGAGTTAGTAGTCAAATAGGTCAAGGAGCAATATACCTATAGAGACAAGAGGTTGAACCTCTATAAAACCAGAGTGAGGGAATTAATTAATGAGTTTGATGCTTTCAATATTTCCCTCATCTCAAGAAAAAATAATAAAATGGCTGATTCGTTAGCCGTAGCGGCCAGCATGCTTTCGCCTACCGACCATAAAAAATGTAAAAAAATTTCCATTGAGTTAGTGCCTTGCCCCTCCATACCTAGACAATGTCATGAACTTACAGGTCTTTGATAGTGATAGACACATTTTTAGTTTTGTCACTAATTCTGGTATATTTGAAAATCAGGTTATAGACGAAGAAGAGAGGAGGCAAGTAGAAGTAGGAACAACCAGAGTATGGAATGAGATGCCAAGTGATAGGGCCTCTCTAGAAAAGTTGTTTGATATTGGATATCAAAAGAAAAAAGAAAGAAAAATACCATCCCCCAAGGAATCATGCAATTCAATCAATTTGGGGAGTGCAGTAGATCCACGTGAAGTGTTCATTGCAAAGGCATGCACACAATGAGAGAAGGAATCAATAGCTCGGGATTTAGGAGAATACATTGATTGCATAGCTTGGAGCTATGAAGAGCTGAAAACTTATGACCCGAATGTAATCATGCATACTATTCCTCTGAAGCCTGATTCCAAGCCTTTTAGACAGAGGTAAAGAATGGTTAACCCAATCCTAGAGCCCATGATAGAGAAGGAAGTGAAGAGGTTATTGGAAGCCAAAATCATCTTCCCTATTAGGCATTCCACATGGGTGGCTAATCTTGTCCATGTTAGGAAGAAGAGTGGAGAGATTCGGTTGTGCATAGATTTTAGAAATCTGAACAAAGCTTGCCAAAAAGACAATTACCCATTACCCACCATTGACGAGATACTCCAAAAGGTAAATGGGTCTGAAATGATGTCATTCTTGGATGGATACTCGAGATATAATCAAATTCTCATACATCCAAATGACAGGATGAAGACGGCCTTCACCACGAAGTGGGGAACATTTGCCTATCGGAGGATGTCGTTTGGTTTGTTGAACGCTGGAGCCACTTTCCAAAGAGCCATGGATTTTGCATTCAAGGGGCTCAGTGGTAAGTGCATTATTGTCTATGTGGATGATATTCCTATCTTCTCCAAGAAGAGGGAAGATCATGTTAGAGACTTGAGGAAAGTGCTCCAAAGGTGCAGGGAACATGGAATTTCCCTAAATCCAAAAAAGTGCATCTTTGGGGTAACGGAGGGTAAGCTGTTAGGACATGTCATTTCGAAATATGGGATTGCTATAGACCCAGAGTGGATAGCCGCTATCCGGGATATTCCTCATCCCAATAGCAAAAAGGAGCTTAGGTCCTTTTTTGGTAAGATTAACTTTGTGAGAAAATTCATTTCAGGTTTTGCTGAAATCGCCAAGCCCCTAAATGACATGCTGAAAAAATATGTTCAGATAAAGTGGACCAGTGAGAATAGGGATGCCTTCACAAGCATCAAGGATGCTATTTCCAAAGCCCCTATTCTCATTAGTCCAGACTATGCTAAACCATTTTATATTTACACATTTGCTTCAGATCATTCTTTTGCAAGTGTGTTAACTCAAAAAAGTGAAGACAACATTGAAAATCCTATAGCCTTTATGAGTTCTCCTTTGAAGGACGTGAAACTGAGGTATTCTGTCCTAGACAAGCAAATGTATGCCTTGTTTAAAACTGTAAAAAAATTTAGGCATTACATTGTGCATAGTAAAGTTTTTGCTATAGTTCCTGACCCGACAGTAAAGTCCATGTTCTTACAGAGTGAGCTAGGTGAAAGAAGGGGGAAATGGCTTTCCACCCTTCAAGAATTTGACTTAGAGATAAAGCCCATGAAGATAGTGCATGGACAAGGTTTGGTCAAGGCTATCGCAGAAATTGACCCTTTAATAACGTGCCAAAACTACGAGGTTAATGATATCACTACAGAGGAATGGAAGAATCACGAAGGAATTTTCCTTCGTTGCATTACTCAAGAGGAAGCAACCCAAGTACTCAAAGACTTCCATGGTAAGTATGGAACTGGACATGGGTCAACAAATGCGACAACACACCAAATTCTTAGAGTTGGGTATTATTGGCCCCACTTGTTTAAAGATGCACATGCACATGTAAGAACATGTCACATATGCCAAGTGGCAGCCAACAGAGAGCGGAATGCAGCAATGTCATTGCAGTCAGTGGTAGAGACGAGACCATTTGCACAATGGGGATTAGACTTTGTTGGGGTGATAAATCCTAACTCATCTGATTCCCATAAGTTCATCCTCATCGCTACTGATTACTGCACAAGGTGGACAGAGGCTATACCTACTAAGAATGCCACCTCCGAGGTTGTGATTAGATTTCTAGAGGAAAACATAGTCACTCATTTTGGAATGCCTAACTCCATAGTAAGTGACAACGGTTCTACCTTTTCCTCTTTAGAATTTGCAAATTGGGCGTACGACAATAAGGTGAGTCTAAAATTCTCTTCCAATTATTACCCCCAAGGCAATGGTTTGGCAGAATCATCAAATAAAAATTTATTATGCATAATCAAAAAATTACTTGAAAAGAACCCTAGAGATTGGCATAGTAAGTTAAAATTTGCCCTTTGGGCAGATAGGACCAGAAGCAAGGAGTCAATTGGGACATCTCCTTATCACTTAGTCTATGGGAAAGACCCTATTTTTCCTACTAATCTGAAATTGCAAACTTTACATTTTATAAAAGACTATGTTGGGACTGATGATAAACTTGAAACCAGATTAACCCAATTAATGCATCTTGATGAGAAAAGGGAGGAAGCCATGCTTCATTTCAGCAAACATCAAGACATAATCAAAAGGTGGTTTGATAAACGGTCCAAAATTAAGGTCTTTAAAGTTTCAGATTTAGTTTTGTTGTGGGATAAAAGGCATGAAAAAAAGGAGAACATGAAAAGTTTGATTGCTTGTGGTTGGGACCCTATCTAATATCCGAAGTCCTAGGTGAAAATAGTTTCAGATTAAAAACCTTGGATGGAAAATATTTGGCCTTACCCATCAATGGCCTTCATTTAAAGCATTATTTTCAGGCCTAAGGGTAGAGTCATTGTATTATATGTACACTAATCAACTTGCTTAATTGTTTGTCTTATCAGTTTTATTTCCTGTTTATTTGATCTTGTTTCTTTGATTTCAGAAGTCTTTAGTATGTCAAAGTGGTCCAATTTTGGATTTGATTGTAGGAGTAAGAGGTCAGCCTATGTGTATACGAATGTCAACCAAGACTAAAAGGATGTGAAAAATTGGAATCATATGGCAAAAGGCTTGAACATGTGAAATATTGTTTGCAGCTCATGAAGCATGAAGTCGTTGATCTTGCATATCATCCACCCATGTCTCAAAGGCACATTCTTATTACATAAACATCATATGCTAAACCCAAACACTGAAAGTGATGTCCAATTATCTTGGGATCAAAGGCACAAAGAACACTAAGAAGATCTTAGGTTTGGAAGTTGTTGCCGAAGTTGCCGTAGGTCTATCACATTTCTGTCCATGTCCAACATCTTGGGTAAAATAATATGAAACCATACTTGGATGGGGATGTGAGGTGAAAAGATAATTTTGGTCTATCCCGCCCTACACATAGTCCATAAAACAATGGTTTTTACCACTTTTGCAATACTTGAAAGCCCAAAATCAGAGTAGTAAGGATAGGGTCAAATTCTCATCATGCTTAGGTTGAGAATATGATTCCCCAAAGCTTTGATTTTGCCTCCATCACACCATGGATCATTGGGTTGTAAGGATCGTACTACGTGTCCCTCAGAAGGATGGGTAGTCATCCCAAGATTCAAGAAATCCAAAGCAAAATGTTCACCACTCCATTTCCATCACACCATTGACTATTGGGTTGTAAGGATCATACTACGTGTCCCTCAGAAGGATGGGTAGTCATCCCAAGATTCAAGAAGTCAAGAGCAAAATCATGGACTATGGAGTTAACCTCCATCGGGGCTATAGACGCTTGACTGGCAGTGGAGTACACTCATGCCTGGTGACATGACTCCCGTAAGGTTGAGATTTATGGCTGCCATGAGGATAGATTAGTCTGATGACCTCATCCATAACCGGTTTAATTATTTTGGTCAAATATGAGAGCGGTAAAGGATAGGGCTATATTCTCATCACACCTTGGTTGAGAATCCGATTCCCCAAAGCTCTAAGGTACACTTGCACACATTGGTCCTTGATGATGATGGCTCATAACCAAGCCCTAGATCTAGTCAATGAATTCATCGCACACACAGTTGATCCTAAGATGGTTAGACATTTTTGAGGTGTTTGCTCAAGCCACCATAGAATGTGCTTCTCATGCTATAAAAATTTTTACCCTCAAAGCTCTCCATATCCATTGCCATAATTCTAGTCAGGTAAAATTGATGATGCAATGCGGAAAAGTTACAAAAAAAATAAGGTGTGGAGTGCTACACACACCCAGAGCTAATATTGCATGATTCTAATATTTTATTGTTCTTATAAGTCTATTGACATTATTCATGCATTTGTTGATGCTTGCTACTTTCTGGTTTGGAGTGTGTTTTCAGATTTTCTTTTTGGGTTCTCACCGAAATGCTCAGGAGCATTTCCCAGCAGAGTCACCATTTGTTGTGGAGTTTCCACAACCACCCCAAAATTCTTGGGGACCCACTTGTCATATTTTGATATGAAAGGTTTTTGGTTTTCTTTGGTTTGTAAGAATAGGGATGTTTGACCATTTTGTTTTAATGATTTTAATTGCTTTGGTTATTTGATATTTAATGATTAATTAATCTAGGCATTAATGCTTAGATTAATTAAAATCCATTTTGATGAATAAGAGTTTAATGTTCTTCATACTATCTAAGGTGATGGAATGTGTTTAACAAAGCAAGGCCTGACCTAAAACAAAAAGAGGATACAAAAGGTACAAAGAAATTGAGATAGAAGCCAATATGCTATTATCTACCTAATATAATTGCATTAACTATATTATGTACATAATAGTAATATTTTTAAGATTATGTTATAAGGTTCTAAAATGTTATCATTATAATAATATTATTATGATTATATTATAATGTTATTTTCATTATTATAATAATATTATTATATTGTATATAATAATATTATTATAATGTACTTTATAAAAGACGTGATAATAATATTTACGATAAGGTAAAGTTTAACGTCGTTTCGTTTGATTGCAGATAAGGCGATGGTGGCTATTCGAAAACATTCGAAGACATGAGTGGCTAGTCCAAGAACGTTCAACGCTATGGCAGCGAAGCTTCATGGAGCAACGTCGACAAAGAAGAGGTGGTCCAAGATGGCGTTAGGGTTTCAGAAGAACAACATGAAAGGCGTTAGAGTTGTCAGTGAAATGGTCGAGAGGCAGAGGTATGCCATCGAACAAGGAAGGAAGAAGCATTATTAGGGCAACCTATGATGCCAATTGATGGAGTTAAAGGTCGACCTCGAAGAGCATGGAAGGTTTTAGTGTTGCATCTATTTCATTACGCTATGGCAGCGTGAGTGTGAGAGTAGGGAGTTGAACAATGCCATGGCTGCATAGGTTTGGTAGCACCACGACGTCGATGGTAGCATCGATGGCTACGTAGGTTTGGCAGCGCCATGATGATGATGGCAATGCTATGGCTACATAGTCTTGGCAGCGCCATGGCTACGTAGGTTTGGCAGTGCCATGATATCGATGGCAGTGCTATGGCTATGTAGTCTTGGTAGTGCCATGGTTGCGTAGGTTGGGCAGCACCATGATGATGGCAATGCTATGGCTACGTAGCCTTGGCAGCGCCATGGCTGCATCGTTGGCAGTGCTATGGCTACGTAAGTTGGATAGTGCCATGGCTGCGTAGGCAGTGTGATGGTTTCATTTGGTTACATGGAAACCAAAGTTCCCAGGATGGGGGAATGCCATCCTAGTCCTTGGGCACATTGGTATGGCTTAGGAGAAATACCATCGGGTCTCGGCCTCAAAAAGTGACAATGAAAGTTTCATTGAATAAGATTGGCCTGTATTATTTTAGTTAATGTGAATGTGGTTTGATCACGTTCAATTTTTTAAAGGAGGTCTAAAATCGTAGGGGTTATAAGGTATAGTTAATGCTTTTATCATTCGTTTGATGGATGTAAAGGGGTATTCTTGGGTAGAATGCTTATAAGAGAAAGGGGAGATATAAGGAGTCATGCAGGGTTATGTTTT
This sequence comes from Wollemia nobilis, assembly GCA_028583015.1. Lineage (NCBI taxonomy): Eukaryota > Viridiplantae > Streptophyta > Pinopsida > Araucariales > Araucariaceae > Wollemia > Wollemia nobilis. The sequence continues at coordinate 13,128,735 of JAQPPZ010002499.1, forward strand.
TGTTGTTAGTTTTTTTTTAAATAAATAACGTTTAGAAGTGTTATGTTTATTAAATCACAGAAAATGATGATGGATTATTTTCTTATATCCATTCATTATTTTGGTTGTGAGAGAAGATGAAGTGAAAGGACTTCTAAGCATTATTTATACCTTGCTATCCTACCTTTTTCAAGGGGGGTGGAAATGATGTAACATTCTGAGAAAGCAATAAAGAAAGAGCATTTTTCAGATTTTGAGAGGGTAGCAAACTTCTGTGAGCAAAATCAAAAGGAGGGTTTTTATCATAAAACTAACGTTTTTAGTGTCTTATCATTTCTGCATTTTAGTGACTTCTAGCCATTGTCTTATGCCATGAAATGGGTTGCAATAGGCGAAGGTCAAGATTATGCAGTTTCTTTATGTTTCCTTTGAGTCTCGCACTTGATTTAATGGTATTGTGCTTATGTTGCAGGTCCATTGATTCAGGTTGTTTTATGATTACCTCATAACTTGGGATTTTGCGGGGAGGAGCTTGCTAAACTAATTCAGAATTTGACTTTTTCAGCTAACCAAATTTACATGTTTATTTCATTTATTTCTCAAAGTTTATTTTATTTCAAGCATTCAAGCATTCCATTCTGGTCCATCCAGAATTTTAGTTTCTTTCATTTCCATTCTGGTCCTTTTCCAGAATTTTTGCTAATTTCCTGTTAGTTTCATTTTTTTTGGTCCATTTCCAGAATTGTTAAGCTTTCAAGTTATTTCCATTCTGGTCATTTTCCAGAATTTTTGCACCTCCAAGTTTCATTAATCTAAAGCTTTCAGATAAAACACATGGTTTAGGAGGGATACTAACCTACTATTTCACATTAAACTAAGATAAGAAATGAAAGCTAACTTTGCTAACATTGCTAACATGCTAACTTCTACTAACCACTATTAGGGTAGTGGCATCAACATAAGGAAGATAAAATGAACCCAACTATCTAAAATTTACTTCATCTTAAAGGCACGGGCATTAAAATGAGGTGGAAAATTCCACATTTTGTCATTTGAAACCTTTTAAATGAAGATAAAATACTCTACTAACAGGGATTCGGGGTAGCACCAATTTAAAAAAACCCTAAAAAGAACTGCTTTTATTTTTAGTTAGATCTTTCAAATCACTAAGCATTGTTTAGAACCAGTAAAGGCCCCTTGTTTATGGTCACATGCATTATTGAATTATTTCTGGCACTATTGTAATCTTTTAGATATTTTACCAGAACCTTGGAGAAGTTGAATGTTTGTCATTTGGTTTCTTTTCAAGAGAGAGTTTTCTATTCAATACTCTGCATGTGGTGGTATTTTGCAATTGGGAAAAATATACACTCAACAGTCTGTTGGTGCTGCATGTGGTGAACCTATAGCTATTTTTTGTAGATGCTACGAGGTCATTAGAGTCAATGCCAAAATATTGGATTTGAGCTTCCTTGGGGTAGTAGAAACATGCACAATCTCTTTTCCTCTACTCGTACTAGGGGATTGAGAGGCATAAGAAGTACCAACTTTTATTTCATTTCCTGATCCTGTATCTCAGCTATGATTTTTATTTGCTTAGGATTCAGGCTCATAACCTCCACAATAGGATAAAAAAAATATTCTGGTGGGATGGAGGTTACTTGAGGTATCTTTTTATCTAATATATATTTTCTTACCATTATCAAGTCCACGGAGTAGTCCCCAACCATATTTGTGTGAGTATGTGCTTTTACCAGGTTTTTGTTGTTCCATATCTATTCGAGATCAATTCCATTATTTTGCACCCATAGAAGATTTTTCTCGAACTCATATTCTTTGTGTTCCACTATATTATAATCCAAAGTGATGTTTTTGTAATGAACTTTGGGATCATATGGTCTCCAAGTGATTTCTATGAAACAAAAGAAGTCCATCACGGGAAAAGCTTTTATCATTGTTGGATATCCTTGGTATACATACTCCCCTATTTTCCCTAGAGTTGTGATCCAAGAAAATCTACTTTTCTTCTTCCTCCATCTTAGTCTGTCTTCTTCTACAGACTGCCTTACTATCTCTAAGGCATCAAGTTATTTGGGGCAATAAGTGGGCAAGGCTTTCGGTATCAATTTTCCTCCATATGTTCTCATGAAACTAAAATGTTTATCAAGAAAGTAATATCTAGCTTCCATTTCTTGGAGATACTTGACTATACCTAGGTTCATTCTGGGTGGTTCTTTCTCGGTGAGTACATGGTACATTGATTCTAAGAAAGTTCCAAAAAATTTTGAATAGGAGGAAGTGTCATCATAGATTAAAGGCAACCTATCCTAGAACTCCTCTGAGTTACTGGATAACATCATATTTGAACTGCCTAAGGATTATGTGCACAAGAAATGAGTAGTGCAAGAAATATGGCACAAGATCCATATTTTTCTTTATGGCATCTTGTAATTCCTTGAATTTTTTATCTATTGTGTCACATATGACATATTGCCACCTATACATGGGCATATTACAGGTCTTGTTGCACTGTAATATCAAATACATCACTTTAATGTTGACCCAGTTGAGGTCCTATACTCCCAACACTACATGAATCATGTCAATGTAGTCTCTCACCTATTTGTGGAATTGATTCTTATGAATTAGAAAATATGTCAAAATTGGTTTGTTGTAATCAAAAAATTCTTATAGAAGGTGGTGCCGATTATGTGTCATGCCTATTTTGAAATCACCTTCGCATCATAGCACTGTTTGGCCATTTCTAGCCCAAACACCTGTTCGACCTTTTTTTGTGTAATATTGTAAATGATCTTGTTTCACCCATTAAATATGGCCCTAGCTCTTGGATCATACAAGATGGTTAGCCATGAGAACAATTTAGGGAAGAAATGCACTCTTGGGAACAAGATTTTTCCAAGGTTGGTTCTCTATTTTTTGCAATGGGGAGCTCTTGTATCTTTGTCTTCGTATGCTTGGTTGAAGATTTTCTTCAATAGGTAGTGCATGCATCGCCACTAATTTGTGCTAGACTGGAATCAAAACTTAGTGAGTTCATCCTCACACCATACTTGTTCTCAAATATTTTTATTATTTAACTTCTTGAATGGAACCTTCTCATATAATGCTTCAACTCTCCTTTTGAGGAGTGCCCTGTTGGAGGAGACCATCTCTCAAATATCTATTGTTGGTTTTCTCAGCTCATCAAAATAGTTTGAGAACTTTGTGAGAATTATGAGTTGTTTGTGACTATGACCATGTATTTAAATTGGTTTGCACATGAAGAGTTATTAACATCATATCAACTATCGCTACATTGTTGCTATTCTTGGCTTACCATCTCAATCCCCCATAATGATCGATCGATCATGAATAATCATTATCTATTGATTTGCATAACTAGCCATTGGATTATACAGGTGTTAGATTCTAAACTATTTGATTGATACACATTGCATTAAGAACTGTGCCTGGAGAGATTCGAGGTTGAGGTTTGTAGTTGGCTTGTGTGCCTGTAATGTCCAAAGTGGTTTGGCCATGTCAACAAGATTATAATTGGTTCGAGTGTTATGTCAACTTATCTCGAGTGAGGGTCCATAGATTTGGATCTTGCACTTTTTCTATCATTGATGTGTGATCAACTGATTAGTGGTTTACTTTGGTCAAAAATATATGGTCCACTGATTGGATGATCAGCCAATTACTTCTTTCCTTCTACCATATTTCGACTGGTGGATTGCTTTGATTTTGCAAGAATAGAGATTCAGTCGATATGACTTTGGGTACTTCTACACGTGCTACATTTTAAAACTCAAGATATATTTTATCAAGGATATCAAATAATAATAATGATTTTTAATTAAGATCTTATGCATACAAAATTAAATGGTGACATACCTTAATATTACTGATTTTACCTTTGATTGGCTAGGTTGATCTCCCCCGCTAATTTTGTTTGGCTGATGAAATTTTGATGGTGAGGATGTGTTTGGCCATGGATACTAAATTCTCTTCATTTCTTGGCTGAAAGACTTTCAATGGTAGCACTTTGACCAAATCATTGACCGACCTTTTCTATTTGTTCGGCCGATAAAGGCTTTTCTTCGACCAAATGATAGTTTCACTTTCACTGAGTGGCCGAATTTTGTTTTTTGCCAACCAAAGGAAGATTGAATTTTTTGAATTTTTGGTCATATTTTAATTTTCTTTGGTCGATGACATATTTAAATCAATCAACATACTTTATATTCTGTCAATTACTTATTGCGATTGGTTGAAAAAGTTTATTTCTTTCATGGTCGATCGATCGATCACTATTTATTTCATGTCAATTGAAATATATTTTTACCTTCAACTGCAATTTTCTTCTTGTTGACCAAACAATTTTGGTAATAATTTTCTTCGTCGATCAATTTAAAATTTGTACATTCTATTGCTTAGGCTCTTCGGTCTTAGTGGTCGGTTGAAACCTTTTATCGATCGGCCAAATATTTTCTTGCTTGTAAAAATACCGTCGAATCTTTTCTCATGGGCATTGGCCAAAAATATTTCAATAGTATTTTGTTTTGGTCAATTGCTCTTTTTGGTCGATCGATTACTTTTACTACCGGTCGAAGAGTGCTTAGCTTTTGAAAAAAAAATTTTTTTGGTAGGAACTTTCTGTCAGTCGGCCGAATGATGGATTCTTTGCAAGGAAAAGGTGGGGAACCCCTTAAATTTTAATGAAAGAAAAAATTGTGAGCTTCTTAAGGGGTTGGAGATGTTCATGAATATAGGGATCATTTTATTTAGACTTGAACTCTTTATTAGCCTATCACAAAAGTGTACCTTCTAGGACCTTCAAAATTTTGAAATTATGGGTACATTCATGTTGTATCGATTTTAGCTACAACAAGGCCATTAAAGAAATTCCTAGGAGAACTCATTGGAGAAATATATCACCAAGGATAAGTTCTTGATAAATGAAGAACTTGGGATAATTTTTGCCATCCGACAACAAGCCCAAGGGAGAAGGATTTGGCAAGAAGTTTGCCAAATTTTTGAGGAGATTGGTGAAGCCCTCAATACTTTTAGATTCTTGAGAAGAAGGCATTGATTGAATTTAGGATTCAAAAAGGAGGTTGAAGGAAAAAGAAGCCAAACATTACTACCAAACATGAGAGGTTTGAATATTACCTTTGAAATCTAGAAGGCTCATTCGAAGAAAGGAGATCTACTGGTTTCTATAGTAGAAAACTAAAGGGTTCTTGAAGGAAATTCTCAACTACGATTTGGAGGAGTTGCCTACCAAATTTTTGGTATTCAAGGACACAATTTCAATGGAGATATTGATTGCTTTGCAATCTAAAAATTTCAAATTTGAAGACAACAAGAAAGTAGCAACTTAGGCAACATCAATAGCTTCTAAATTTTAGATTTCTAGGATACATCTTGAAGGTTGGAGCCACCAAAATATAGTATCTAGAAGCAAGATATAAGGAGGTACAAAGCTGCAAATTTATGTGGTGTGAAGCTATTTTAGACATAAAAATAATATCTGCAAGTTCATGCAGTAAAAGGTAGCAATAAGGTGAATTTAATCACCTTGCAATCCATCTATAGAGTTCATTAAGGTAAGAAAATTTGGTACAAAAAGTTCATTAGTTGAATTTTAGATTTTGGTTCATTATTAAGATTCTTTAAAGCATCATATTAGAGTTAAAAGTTGCAAAGATAAGGTTGCATATTATAGTATTCAAGGGAGTGCAAAAGATAGTTTCTTTTAAGGTTAATACCTGCACATTAAAATAGGAGTTAGATATATTTTGATAGAAAGAAAAATATCATCTTCCTATTATTTAAGTTGAAGTAATGAAGACTACATTAATTTTACATAGTTTATAGTGCATATTTCAAGTTACTTTGAGAGTTATTTTATAGGAGTGATAAGGTGAGATCAATATTGCACTATACTAGTTGTTCTTAAGAGTTTTTAAGGTGCACTAAGTATTTTAGTTGCAGTTAGAATTAGTGCAAAGTTAAATATCTAAAATAGCATATTAGTTGCATGATTAATATTTTGGATTCATTGTTACTAAGTTATCCAAGAAAATAAGTTAGAGGTTAGTGTTGTCTAGTAAGGAAGGTAACAATATATTACGATTTCTTTCAAGGATTATAGTATAGAGCCGCCATATCTAAGAAGTAAGTAATAGATTCAAAAGGAGACGTATAACTTTAGTGCAAAATAAGGGCCTTAATCCTATCTATTGCAAATGTGTTTGCATTACATTGGCACTAGTTTTGTCCTTTCAAATACAATAAATAAGGATAAAAGAAAGAGTGTCTTAAAGAAACTATAATAGGTAGCAAAGTGTAGTCTCCAAGTGGCCACATCACTAAAGTTTGAGGAGAAAAATTCAAGTAGAGTAGAGAGCCAACGAAGGGATCACAAGGCTAGGTTTTTGGGTGTCTAAAGAAACCATTTTCATCACTACATCTAGTGCCTATGATAGCATCAACCTACAACACAAGGTTTCTATGTAAAGGAGCTATCATAGCACAAGATATCTACATCTACAGGTCATTATATCACAAGGTATACACATAGGATATAGAAAAAAATATCTACGTGAAGAGGTTATCGACATCAACATAAAAGAATAAGGTACAAGGGAGAAAATGAATGCGCAATGCCCAAGATACACTAGCCGAGCGAAAGCACAAAAAATATACCATTGAGGCACCATAGAATATTTATTTCAATGCCCTAGGATCATCACAGCTAGAGCTAACCTTGAAAGACATCATCATCATTAATAAAAGAACTTGCAATAAGGGAGAAATCATTCACTGTCAAAGGATCCAAGCAAGCTTGCAAATGGTTGGCAAGAATAGATGTTGAGAAAGCTTTGAGGTTATTGTTTGATATATTGGAGAGAGTGTGCATGCAAGGGAGACTTCTACATTTGTTCTAAAGTTAGAAAAAATATCGTGCCACTTGGTACGAAGGGCATATTCATCCTTTTATCTCCAACACTCAAGATAAAGGTGCTCAACTCAGTAACGCCTTCCATCATAGCCATAACAACAACACTCAAATATAGATACTCATTAGAGTAAAACTTGTCCAAGAGAGTGCTAGCCATTAGATTAATGCTCATCCAAGAGATGAGTGCACCAAAAATTGGGGTAACACTCGTCCAAGAGAGGAGACCACCTATGATTAGAGTAACATCTCATTTACCTAAGTTTTTCACACAAAAATTGCACCACTTGTCTCAACGTAGTTATAGCTTGTAACACTTCAGATTCATGTAACTTACATTCCAAAGCAAGATAGGCACCATTTGTCACACATACCAAAGTGAGACACAAAGTATTAAAGAGCCAAAATAGAAGGGGAAGTGCATATTTATCCTACATTAAGTGAGAGCGTATTCAAGGCACGAAGTCAAGGAGTCAAAGGTGCATTAAATACTATCATAAGAGGACATCCACCAAGTCTGTCATAAACCAATAAGGAGATACAACACATTTCAAGGAGTTTGAAGTCAAGCATAGTGCCCATCAACTTTATAAAGGTATTATTTCATATTTTATTTCATAAGGAGTAATAAGGGATAGTATGAGTTTGAAATTATTATTATCATTTGCATTTGAAGTTATATGCAAATCAACCTTAATAGATTTGAAAGTAAACAAAAGGAGTTCATATTCTTATCCTTAAATAGTATTTCATTTCAAATCACCCTAGTTGAAATACAATATTTGCAATTAATATCATAGGAGGTATACAATTTTATATTTGGAAACAAATTATTATTATTCCAAATATCATTATTTTCTAAAAATTCCAAAATTAGGGAGATATAAGGAGTGCTACATCAAAATTTAGAAAATTAAACCTTTGAAAATTTTAAGGATAGAGAAGGAAAATTATTGCTTGGTTAATTGAGTTGGAATTTATTGTATGTTATTGTCGCATAGTCACATTAAAGGGACAAAAAAATACAACCATAGAGAACTTCATCAAATTGATAAGTGCATAAGAAGAAATAAGGTGAAATAGGAGTTGATTATTCCCAAAACATTACCAAATCAACTCAAAAGGTGAACTTTTACCAAGATTAGAAATATTCTAATCACTAAGGAGACATAAGGATCCTACAAAACCTAAGCCTTATAAAGGTTTTATCAAAATAATTCACATACTCTAGACCACAAATAATCTATCAAAAGTGTTCTTAAAATATAAAGAGCTAAAACTAGGGAAAATTTCTACCTCAAAGAATACAATGAACAATGATATGAACAACAGTATTAGAAAGGAAAGAGTAAGTGTCATAAAAATTGGAATCAAGAATTTAATTATAAAGTTTGAATGAGACTTAGAACTTACTTCAAATGTGATTCATAATGAAGCTTTAAAAGATAACTTTGAAACCATGGAATATTATCTACATGCTTGACTCACTGAAGCAATTGGTAATGAAAAGAGTGAATTCAAATTCCTTTAGACTTTGGTAGCATATTATATATGGTATTACTTACATTCAAATGTTATAATTATGAGAATGCAGAACAAAATAGATTGATAGAATCACTTAAAAAAATAAAATAAAAATGGATGAATCATATCTAGAGAAGATATTTCAATCCTCATGCAATATTGATACTTCAAATTCTACTAACACAAAATATTATCATGATCCCTTAAGTGTTTATTTAGAAGCTTCTATACAAAACCTGGAAAATGATAAAAAAGACAAAGACAAAGAGAAGATTTTTGGACATTTTGAGTCCCTAAGCTAAAATGTTGTCATTGATGTCAAAAGAGCATTTAATGTCAAAAGGATCTATGAAGGGTTTTTGTGAAAACCAAGGCAGGAAAAATAAAAGGTTTTATTTAAAACCATGGACAACAGATTTGATCTGGGTTTTTCTTAAAACCCAAGTTGGGCTTTCGTTTCATCAAAAAATGTGCCTCGATGATGGAGTTATTTGAGTTTTAATATTTGGTTTAAATTTTAATTATTTAAAATTTAAATTTAAATGTAAAGTTTCCCGTTGACGTCATCAAACAAACATAAATTCATATTTTTGTCGACGTCTTCGAAGTGTTTTAAACACTATATAAAGGGGTGGTAAATAAATCAAAGTTTTATCCTTGCTCTTGTGATAAATGTTTGGCATTCGAATAAGTCTATGAGCTCATGCGAATTTTGAGAAGAGAAGCAACAAAGAAAATGACAGCGCTTGGAAAGTCAAAACATGGTGGGAAGCGTGGCACATTGGAAAATTATTTTGGCTAAGGGACAAGGCAGCGCAAACACTAGGGATCAAATCCCTTGGACGACATTTCGGAAGGCGTGTGGAAAGCGCTTTGGCACTTTGTCTTTTGTGAAAGGTGGAGGAAGGTTTAAGGCACTTTGGACCTTTGCCTTTCCAATGAGCTCCTAGCTCGTGTGGAATCTTAGCCGTGGCTAAGACACTCGTGGTGTGGCAAGTCGGGGGTTTGAATCCCCTTGAGGAGGTAATTACGTTTTGCATTTAAATAATTTTTATTAGCCCTAAAGTTTGGAGTTATAAGGTAGTTAATGGAAATTAAAGTTTGTTATTAGGGCTGTGATTATTATTGCAAAGCATAATTGGTTTATGATTTATTTGATGGTTATGGAGAATTAATTTTAGGAGAAATAAGGAGTTGTTTTTTAAAAGCAATTTTGAGAGGTTTATTATTTTTGATAAGGGTTTTAATAAAAGGGACTTTGGTGGATGTGTTTATTAACTTGGAGTAAAAAGGGTGTAATTTGAGTAATGCTTTATTTTGTGATTATTTGAAGTCCATTAACCCTTGTTTAGATTGGAAAGGAAAGTTGTGTTTAAGTGTGGCAGATTTTGTGGACAACTTATTGGCATCAAAAAGGTATGGGCACATTCTCCTATTGATTGTTTATGGTGGTTGATTTCTGAAATATATTTGGAGAGAAAAGGATTGATTGTGGTTTCCTTTGAGAAAATGATTGGTTGAATGCTTCAAGGTTTTTTGGTTTGTGAGTTGTATTTAAACCTTGTTTTATTAGCATTGTTGTTGAAGCCCATTGATGATGAAATGAACTTGAACTTGAGTTAGAAAATAACATGAGTATCATTGCTATGTGAGACTTGTGCTTGAGCATTGTTGGAAACATTTTGAGTTGGTTAATACATGCTTGGACTAGGGTTTGTAAAAAAGGATTGTTCCTTGAGGTGATTGGTTGAGTTGAGTTGGTTAATACATGCTTGGACTAGGATTTGTGAGAAATGAATGTTCCTTGAGGTGATTGGTTGAGTTGAGTTGGTTAATACATGCTTGGACTAGGGTTTGTGAGAAAGGATTGTTCCTTGAGGTGATTGGTTGAGTTGAGTTGGTTAAGCCTAGTCAAGTGGATGCATGTGGTTGTTCAAGTTCCTAGAAACAAACTATTCAATATTCTGATTTGAGTTGAGATTGAGTTTTATTTGACTTGATATTAAGATCTGAGTATAAAACATATAGAGTATCTGACAATTATCTTGATGCTTCTATTAAGTTGAGATTGGGATTTGAATATAGAACATATAGAGTCTCTAACAATTCTCTTTATGCTTCTATGAGATTGATTTGAGATATTGATTGTACATTGAGTCTCTAACAATTCTCTTTATGATTCTATGTGATTGAGACAAGTCTTTGAGGAGACTTGTGGATTGTTTTGAGTTAAGATTTTGTGAAATCTTGCTATGCAGATTTGAGCAAGTCCTATAGAGGACTTATTGAGCAGATTTGAGCAAGTCCTATAGAGGACTTATTGAGAAGATTTGAGCAAGTCCTAGAGAGGACTTATTGAGCAGATTTGAGCAAGTCCTAGAGAGGATTTGTTGAGCATATTTGGACAAGTTCTATGTGAACTTGTTGAGCAGATTTGGATAGGTTTTGTGTGAACTTGTTGAGCATATTTGGATAGGTTTTGTGTGAACCTATTGAGCAGATTTGGATAGGTTTTGTGTGAACCTATTGAGAATATTTGAGCAAGTTCTAAGTGAACCTATTGAGAAAAATTGTACTAGATCAACTGTACTATGTTTAGTGCAAGAGATTGAGCAGAACTATGCTAGACCGACTGAATTGTGTTTGGTACAGTATTGAGATAGAGCTTTGGAGGTGACAGAGTATAGAGGATAGAGTCTTAGTGGATAGAGATCCAGAAGCCAAGACAATTGAAGATATATCTGAGTGAGGAGTCTTCAAGTGGAGAGAGATCCACAAGTTAGTGCAACAGAGAGATAGAGTCTTCTAGAAGATCACTAGCCAGAGCAGAAAGGGAAAGAGTTCTCCTATGGAAGAGATCCACGAACTTGAGATTAGGGGATCAACATCTCCTTTGGATGGAAGTCCATAAAAATTATAATTTGGGAAAGATTCCCAAGAGATTACTTGAGAAATATTTAGAAGAAATATTTTCTCTGTGGAGGTAGCCCACACTGGGTGAACCACGTTAAAATTTGTGTCTCTATTGTGTGTGATGATTGGTGCATTGCTTTGGTTATTTCTATTGATATTGCCATTGATTATATTGATTAATACTATTTGGGAAAGAAAAGTAAAAAGTGGTCTTATACTGTTCACCCCCCTCTCAGTATAAGCTTGTGTTCTTGAATTGGTATCAGTGTTGGTTCCTTCAAAAAGGGTTTAACAACTTGAAGGAAGATCTTGTAAGAACACAAATGGCAAAGAAAGGCAAGAGTAAAAGCATGATACACAAGAAGAAAATAACACCTATGGTCATGAAAGAAAAGGAAGATGAGTTTAATATTGTTGTGTTAGGAGGACACATGGAAATAGATTCAAGAGATGAATCAAGTAATGGAGAAATATCCAGACTGATAAAGTTTTGTACCAGTTGTGGAAAGACAGGTCATCATGCAACTTATTGTTCACAAGAAGGTGAAGAATGTTTTGTCTGTGGTCAACTTGGTCATGATGCAAGTTATTGCAATGGGTTTGATAGCAGTGAAGATGAAGATGATTCTCTTAGATTTGAAGTTCTAAAGAATGAGTCAAAAAAGGATAACAAGAATAGTCAAAGCAGGTATCAAGAAGAAACTCCACTTTGGACAATAGAAGAAATTGAAGAAGAGGAAGATTCAGATAAAGAAAAGGAGGAAGCCACTCTTAAGGAACTTGTTGAATTGAAAAGAGAAAATTCAGAATTGAAGGCTCAAATACAAGAAGATGAGAAATGTAAGACAAAGCTTCTACAAGATATATCTGACTTGAGAGATAAGGTTGAAAAGGTAAGAAGAGTTGAAAAAGGTATGGTTGAACAGTCAAAGGTAAAAGAGATAGAATGTGAAAGGCTTATGGTTACTCTTGAAGAATTAAAAAGGGAGAACTCAAGATTAAGGGTCCAAGCTCAAGAATATGAAAAAGCAAAAGCAAGGTTTTTACAAGAACTCACCAACTTCAAAATCAAAGTTGAAGAGACAAGGAAAATTGAAGAAGGTATGGTTGAAAAATTAAAGACAAAATATCTAGAGTGTGAAATATTAGAGCATGAGATAGTTTCACTAAGGATGGAAGTAAAAGGCTCTAAGGATAATCTACACAAGTCTGAGGAAAATTCAAGGACCTTGGAAAGGAATATCAATGCACAAAGATCATCAGTCACCATAACAAGACTTAGTTCTAAAGAAGAAAAAGGGAGACAAGAAGCAAAAAAAGGAGAGCCAAGCTACTATGCGGATAATGCAAGTAAGTACTCAATTGATAGTGATGCTAGTTTTTTAGACAATGATAGAGATGAAGTCTTGTTTATGGTTGAAGAAAAAGTTCAAGTTAAGAAAAAGACTCCAGTTATTCTCAAGTGTTTTAGATGTGGTAAATTTGGACATCTTGAAGATGATTGCACTAGGGATGGCTATAGTTTCAGTGATGATGATTTTGAAGATGCACTTGGTAAACCGGATGAGAATCTTCTAATGGCATTAGAAGAAGAAGAAGTGAGTGATCCTATAGAAGATAAGTCAAAAGAAAGGAATGATATGGACAAAGGAAAAAAAATAGAGGACTATTCAATAGAGAATGGTTATGATCTCAAGGGAGAACTTATCTATGCTCTTGACATAGTAAATAAGGTAAGAAAGCAACACTCTAAACTTGAAAGTCAATTTCAAGAATGTGATGAAGAAATATTACTACTCATAGAGGACTTAGAAAAGTCAAAGGCTAAGGCAAGAAAGTTCAAAGATAAGTTAGAAGCAAAGATTCTGGAATGTGAAAAGTTAACACATGAAGTTGCACTACTAAAGGAATATCTAGAGGATTCCAAGAATAAGCTATACAAGTATGTAACCAATGAAAATAATGTGGATAAAATAGTCAGGATACAAAGAGGAGCATCAAACAAAATAGGTCTTGGTTCTAAATAGGTTCAAAAGAAATGGGTAGAAAAGTCTACTTTAGGTCTTGAAGAAGAAGGTACTTCAGAAGAAGGATTCTCATAGGTAAGTGAAAGTGAAAATGAAACTTCTAAGGATGTGTCAGATTGCAGTGAGTCCAACAGGGACAATGGAAAAAGAAGATTCAGATGGAACAACAATCAAAATAGGAGACAAATGAGGTCTAGACAAGGAAGCTTCAATGGGATATGCTTCTCATGTCATAGGTTTTGGCACATGGCTTCACAGTGCAGGTCACATGAAAGACAAGTATATGGAAGAGAACAACTTTTCCAAGGATATTGCTATTCGTGTAATGAGTTTGGTCACAAGGCAATGAATTGCATGATTCATGACAGAAGAGGATATGGCTTCACTAGGAGAAATCCTAAGACAATTGTACATCCAAGGAATAATAACATTAAGTGTTATAAGTGCAATAATGATGGTCACATAGCAAGATAGTGTAGAGAAAATATTCTAGAAACATGCATGAATAGGAACAGGAACATGAACATGAACAGGAACACGAATATGAACAAGAACAAGAACAAGAACATGAACAAAAATAAGAAGATGAATAGGAACAGAGACTCAAAAAAGAATGAGAACAAGAATAGGTAAAAGAATAGGAACATGGATGAGAACAAGATGAATTGGAAAGAAACAATGAGAGGATTCAACAAAAAGGAAGAGGAAAAGACAAAGGCAGAGAACAATGCTTTCGAGGAGTAGAAATATTCCCACCCAAAAATTAACCACCTCATGTGGAGGTGGGGGAGGGGCTAAGCTAAGAGGCTTAATTCTTAGCCCCGAGCCCCAAAGGTGACCCTTTGCCATTGATGTCAAAGGAGGAGAGATTTGTGTATTATGGGGAGAGTTTTTGGATATGAGGAGAGATTTGATATCTAAGAGAGCATTGAGCCAGGGGGAGCAAAGTCCCAGGGGGAGCAGAAAAGAAGGTCAAAATTCAGTAAAAGGATTTGGGTTGCCATCAATGACAAAGGGGGAGATTGTTGGACATTTTGAGTCCCTAAGCTAAAATGTTGTCATTGATGTCAAAAGAGCATTTAATGTCAAAAGGATCTATGAAGGGTTTTTGTGAAAACCAAGGCAGAAAAAATAAAAGGTTTTAGTTAAAACCATGGACAACATATTTGATTTGGGTTTTTCTTAAAACCCAAGTTGGGCTTTCATCTAAATCTAAATTTAAAATTTAAATTTAAATGCAAAGTTTCATGCCGATGTCATCAAACAAACATAAATTCATATTTCCGTCGACGTCTTCGAAGTGTTTTAAACACTATATAAAGGGGTGGTAAATAAATCAAAGTTTTATCCTTGCTCTTGTGATAAATTTTTGGCATTCGAATAAGTCTATGAGCTCGTGCAAATTTTGAGAAGAGAAGCAACAAAGAAAATAATAGCGCTTGGAAATTCAAAACGTGGTGGGAAGCATGTCGCATTGGAAAATAGTTTTGGCTAAGGGACAAGGTAGCACAAACACCAAGGATTGAATCCCTTGGATGGTGTTTTGAAAGGTGTGTGGAAAGCTCTTTGGCGCTTTGTCTTTTGCGGAAGGTGGAGGAAGGTTTAAGGCACTTTGGACCTTTGCCTTTCCAACGAGTTCCTAGCTCGTGTGGAATCTTAGCCACGGCTAAGACGCTCGCGGTGTGGCAAGTCGGGGGTTCGAATCCCTTTGAGGAGGTAATTACATTTTGCATTTAAATAATTTTTATTAGCCCTAAAGTTTGGAGTTATAAGGTAGTTAATGGAAATTAAAGTTTGTTATTAGGGCTGTGATTATTATTGCAAAGCATAATTGGTTTATGATTTATTTGATGGTTATGGAGAATTAATTTTAGGAGAAATAAGGAGTTGTTTTTTAAAAGTAATTTTGAGAGGTTTATTATTTTTGATAAGGGTTTTAATAAAAGGGACTTTGGTGGATGTGTTTATTAACTTGGAGTAAAAAGGGTGTAATTTGAGTAATGCTTTATTTTGTGATTATTTGAAGTCCATTAACCCTTGTTTAGATTGGAAAGGAAAGTTGTGTTTAAGTGTGGCAGATTTTGTGGACAACTTATTGGCATCAAAAAGGTAGGGGCATATTCTCCTATTGATTGTTTATGGTGGTTGATTTCTGAAATATCATTGGAGAGAAAAGGATTGATTGTGGTTTCCTTTGAGAAAATGATTGGTTGAATGCTTCAAGGTTTTTTGGTTTGTGAGTTGTATTTAAACCTTGTTTTATTAGCATTGTTGTTGAAGCCCATTGATGATGAAATGAACTTGAACTTGAGTTAGAAAAGAACATGAGTATCATTTCTATGTGAGACTTGTGCTTGAGCATTGTTGGAAACATTTTGAGTTGGTTAATACATGCTTGGACTAGGGTTTGTTAAAAAATATTGTTCCTTGAGGTGATTGGTTGAGTGGAGTTGGTTAATACATGCTTGGACTAGGGTTTGTGAGAAAGGATTGTTCCTTGAGGTGATTGGTTGAGTTGAGTTGGTTAATACATGCTTGGACTAGGGTTTGTGAGAAAGGATTGTTCCTTGAGGTGATTGGTTGAGTTGAGTTGGTTAAGCCTAGTCAAGTGGATGCATGTGGTTGTTCAAGTTCCTAGAAACAAACTATTCAATATTCTGATTTGAGTTGAGATTGATTTGAGTTGAGATTGAGGTTGATTTGAGTTGAGATTGAGATCTGAGTATAGAACATATAGAGTCTCTAACAATTCTTTGGATGCTTTTATTAAGTTGAGATTGGTATTTGAGTATAGAACTTATAGAGTAAAATTCTCTTTATGCTTCTATGAGATTGATTTGAGATATTGATTGTACATTGAGCTTAGAACATATTGAGTCTCTAACAATTCTCTTTATGATTCTATGTGATTGAGACAAGTCTTTGAGAAGACTTGTGGACTGTTTTGAGTTAAGCTTTTGTGAAATCTTGCTATGTATATTTGAGCAAGTCCTAGAGAGGACTTATTGAGCATATTTGAGCAAGTCCTATAGAGGAATTATTGAGCAGATTTGAGCAAGTCCTAGAGAGGATTTGTTGAGAATATTTGGACAAGTTCTGTGTGAAATTGTTGAGCAGATTTGGACAAGTTTTGTGTGGACTCGTTGAGCATATTTGTAAAGGTTCTAAGTGAACCTATTGATCAGAATTGTACTAGACCGAATGTACTATGTTTAGTGCAAGAGATTGAGCATAATTGTGCTAGACCAATTGAATTGTGTTTAGTAAAGTGTTGAGATAGCACTTTGGAGGTGACAGAGTATAGAGGACAGAGTCTTAGTGGATAGAGATCCAGCAACCAGGACAATTGAAGACAGATATGAGTGAGGAGTCTTCAAGTGGAGAGAGATCCACAAGTCAGTGCAACAGAGAGACAAAGTCTTCTAGAAGATCACTAGCCAGAGTAGAAGGGGAAAGAGTTCTCCTATGGAAGAGATCCACAAACTTGAGATTAGGGGATCAACATCTCCTTTGGATAGAAGTCCATAAATATTGTAATTTGGAAAATATTCCCAAGAGATTATTTGAGAAATATTTAGAAGAAATATTTTCTCTATGGAGGTAGCCCACACTGGGTGAACCACGCTAAAATATGTGTCTCTATTGTGTGTGATGATTGGTGTATTGCTTTGGTTATTACTATTGATATTGCCATTGATTATATTGATTAATACTATTTGAGAAAGAAAAGTAAAAAGTGGTCTTATACTGTTCAACCCCTCCTCTCAGTATAAGCTTGTGTTCTTCAAAGATACTTTTGCAAGAATAAGATGATAGTACATCCACCTATAAAAGTGCAATCACTGATTCTAAAGACAAGAATAAAGAAGAATAAGAAGAGGAACTAGATCAATGAGGCAGATACTGCAAGGTGAATTAAAGATAATACAAAGGACCAGATCAAGATGAAGAACATCTAAAGATGAAGATCCATATTGAAGACTAAAGTATTCAATACCCAAATAATGTAATATAGGGGGTGTTAGAGAATATATTACATTATTGGGTACATATCAATGTACCACCTTTGGTACATTACTAGAGTAGGAGTTTACTTTAGAGTAAAGTTAAGTAGTTTCTTCAGCAAGTAATAAATGCACAAGTGTTAGAATGTGCAATAATGCAATAATGCCTTTCAAAAATTCTAGGTTGTCTTCTTTGTGGAAATTTTATCTCCATCATATCCTATGGTAGATCTAGCTTGAAATAAATAGTAGAATATTTTAAAACACCCTCAGGGACTCTATCTCTATTGCCAACAAAGCCATCACATTTTCTATTAAAAATTCTAAGCTTTTCCCTTGAACCAAACCACTTGAGTCTGCCCTTGAGTCCACTCTTTTCTGTTCCCTTAGTATTCCCCATAGTTCCAAATCTACTCCTTCTAATCCCCATCCTATAATTGGTGCTTATTAGACTCCTCCTCCTGTAGGATGGCTTAAACTTAACTATGATGGTGCTTCTAAAGGAAATTTGGGTGCAACAGGTGCTAGAGGTCTAGTCAGGGATCACAATGGATGACTCATAGTGGCCTATGTTGAGTTTATGGGCATCAAAACTAACCACTATGCTAAAGCTCATGCATTGTGGAGAGGGCTAGAAGTTATCAAATGTTACAGGGGAAATTTACAAATTGAAGGTGATTCCATGAATGTTACAAACTCTATCATTAGCAACAAAATTCCTTCATGGAATGTGCACACTATTATTCAAGAAGCTAAGGTCTTGATGCAAAATTTTTACAACAATAAAACCTTGCATGTGTATTGGGAAGCTAACAAGTTGTCTAATTTTCTCATCAATATTAGGGTTATTCATAGGAATCTATCCATCTAGCACCAAAATTTCCCTCAAAATATTCTTAATGCTGATGTTGTTGACTTGGAAATACACAATCGACCTTGAGAGGTATACTTACCTCAAAAAGTATGATTATGGGAGTGATATAACTACTTATTCAGTGGCCATATTCAACTCGGTCCACAACACCATCCTTAGTAGCATCATTAGTGGCATGGATAGCATCAATGCCTCCCTAAAACTGTTAGTCAAGAAACATGGCCAAAAGAGCTTTGTAGCTGAAACGTTTGTCAATGATTAGAGTTGGTTTGTTTTGTATTTTGAGCTCTATTCCCCTACATGGGAATTTTGGTAATAATATTTTTACCTCTGCATGGGCACTTGTTTGATTTTGCTTTATGTTCTCCTTAGCCCCTGTGTGGGCTCTCTCTTTTGATAGTTATTTTTTTTTTAAACAACCCCTGCATGGGTCATTTTTTTCTCTGATCTGGTTGATGGAGTGACTAGGCTGTAGACACCCTATTTTGTGCTTCTCTACATACTTTTCATCATATGCTTATGTTTCTAGTTTTGGGAACCAGTTAAAACCCATATAATATAGTTTCTACCACCTACCAAAAAATACATACATGAGTCACAGGATAGATTCAAAAGTAGAGTAAGAGCCAAAGAACTTATCTTCCTATATAAAGGCATTATAGTGAGTAAAATGAAGAGAGGATAGAATATAGAGAGTGCATAGGATATATTGGTAGTGTGGTACAATATAGTTCTTTTAAAATAGTTTATGGAGTGTTCATGTCCTCCATTATACTGCATTATACTATTTTTGTGACCTTTTATTAATGACATATTTTTGATTTATTGCAAATGTTTATCTCTTTGTTTTCCTATATATTATAGTGCCATTATCATATAGATATCATAGCTTTATTATCTTGCATCTTGTGGTTGCATTTACTATATCATATCATCATCAAAAGCTAACAAAAAACACTAGCCAAATGACCATATTCATGGTAAATTATGCAATGAAAAGTAATGTTCTCATGGTCCACCACTTGCTCCCAAGTGTCCTCCCCAAATTTTAATGAGATATTTTTAGGTAGGGGTTTGTAAAAATCCGTTAAAACAAAAATTCAAGCATAAATAATATATTCAAATTTTTGAGTACAATCAATAATCATCATAAAAGTTGCTAAAGAGTTTTCAATTGAAGAAAAATAGCCAGATTCTAGAATTCAACTATGAGGCCAAAGATTCTAACCCACACATGACCTGTAGAATGCATGTCTTCTTCAAATTTAAATTTAGTATGCCAAGGCTTCATGAAAAGCTCCACCCTTCTAAATAACCAGGCACCCCCTTGAAATTTTTTCTCTCTATCTTCATTATTAACAAATAAAATAAGAAAATAAAAATTTGGATAGATACAAGTTTGTAACTCACCTTTTGTTTACCTATTTTTTGTAGCCTAAAATTTGAAGCAAATAGGATCAAACGAAAACCCAAGAAATGACAAATTAGTCTTCTTTTTCCAAATCTTCTATGTTAGTCTGAATGATGCCTATATCAATCTTAACAATTGGAGTTCCATAAACTACCCTAAGACATCCTAACTCAGTTTTCCTAGGATCAATATTAGGCATTCTTAGAGATTTATGAGAAATCCTAATATTAATTTTAGCATTAGGCTAAGGCTGTCCACCATGAAGGGCATCCCTAAAATTTATTTTTAGAGCTGGGTCTATAAAATCCTTGCCCTTGAAAGGGGTTTCTATAGTATATTTGTTTTGGGAGTGCTCCTTAGCATCATATTCACTTGAGATATGAACAATTTTTTGATCAGCTACTTGAAACTTGTTTCGATATCTCTTTAATCCATGCCTTGGATGCTAAGAAAAGGTATGATTTTCACTTTTGTTTTGTGCAACAAATTAGAAGCCATTGTAAATCAAGTTTGTAGCATGAATATTTATTGAAAGATATATTTATAATCCATATTGGATCCCATAAAGCATATCCCGCTAAAATCTTGAGAAGAAACCACAAAAATGTTGGCCACTAGGGCTCGAAGGCCCTAAATAACAACCTCTAGAGCCACTCACACTCAACAAAAATGAAACCCTTGCACAATTGATCACTTTTGAAAAAACATAGATGCTTCTAAGACTATTGTCCCTCCTCTAGTTATATAATCACATGCATTGCTCCATTTCACCAAAGGAAATTTCCATTTTTCATGTAATCCTAACCTCATAATATAGGTTAACTTTTTTTCTATAAATTTTGGCATAGTACAAAAGGAAACACAATATGATGGAATGGCTTATAAATATAATTTAATTAGCCACACTCTTCCTACTAATGACAAATATCTACTTTTCTATATCAATAGTATATTCTAAACTTTACTTATAAGTAGATTCCATAATTTTATCCTCATTCTCCCCTCAAATAAGGGCATCCCTGGATACATTGCTAGTAAATTTACCTCCTATATTTGAAGTAA
Source organism: Wollemia nobilis (assembly GCA_028583015.1). NCBI lineage: Eukaryota > Viridiplantae > Streptophyta > Pinopsida > Araucariales > Araucariaceae > Wollemia > Wollemia nobilis. The sequence goes on from JAQPPZ010002499.1 coordinate 13,149,496, forward strand.
CTTGCATATCCCTACTTTTATTTTAACTAGAGTATTTAGGAAGTAAAATTTGGATTTTGTCCTATTAACTTTCTACCCTAACACTCTTTCATATTTCTTTGATTAGTTATTTAATGATCTAACCTCATTTATTCTTGCCCTCCTACAAAGGGTTGTATCATTTACAAACTATTTATTGGTGATGTTGTTGATATTATTACTAGCCTTAAGTCGACTTATTAGCCCATCTTTTTTAGTCTTCTTAAAGTTCCTACACAATACCTTTTTCATAAAAAATGAATAGATATGATGATAAAGGATCTCCTTGTCTAGGATATCTCTTGGATTTCAATGATTATATTACTAACTCATTGACCATCACTAAATATGATACTATAGATACACAAGCTTTAATCCATCTAACCCATTTCTTTGAAAATCCAAAATTTTCTAATACTGCAAAAATAAAATCCCATTTAAACCTATCATATACTTTACTTATATTAAGCTTTAAGATTATTGCTCTCTCTTTTCTTGAAGCTGCTAAATGCATAACTTCATCAGCTATTATGATCCCATGTAGAATTTGTCTCCCTTTCAAAAATCCTTCTTGATATTTTGAAATAATTTTGTCTAACAATGGTATTCAAGTTGCAAAAAATGGTCTCTTTAAATCTTGATGACACTTTTCTTTTGGGTCATCCACTAGTCAGTGAGGCCATGGAGTTTATATTAATATTATCATGATATGAGAAGGCTACTAGAAAATTCGTTAATACTACAAAATTCAATATTTTTCGTTAACATTGACCTATATTTACAACAAATTTGTAGACACCAAAATCTAGCCACTTGTCGTTCATCCAGGTCTTCTCAACATTTCTACTCATTTATTTATATATATTTCTGTACATTTGTTAAATATATGTTTAATATTAATATTCTAATATTATATTATATATATTTAATATATATATATATATATATATATATATATATATATATATATATATATATATATATATATATATATATATATATATATATAAATCCCAACCATTGGATTTAACTTAATTCTAGCCATACATCTACATCAATCCATGCCACACACCCAAAATTCATATCCACCCTTTGATGTGTTTTTTTTTATGAGCCACATAATTCATGTTGTTCAAACCCTAACATACCCTAATGTGGATTATTAATAGGAGCCATTTTAATGGCTCAATCCCTAAGGAGTTCATGTCAAAATTCCCTGAGTAATTTGTGAAGTCTTTGGCCTTAAGCAGTTTGAGTCTATCCAAGCATCCTCGCTATCCATCCTCACTTGCCCTCACCTCTACATCCATCATCGCTCTTTTCATTTAGCCATATTTGCTTATGCAGATCTTCATATTAACTCCCAAACACCTTTGGGCACTCTCTATCCCCATTGAGCACCTCTGAGCGCTTCCCCTCCATCACCAAGTGCCTCTAGGTGCTTTTTGCCATTCCCAAGTGCCCACGGGCATTTTATGCTACTATCGAGCACTCATGAGCTTCTCAAACCAGAGCCCTTCTGCCCTACTAACCCTCGGGTGATGCTAGGGCATTGCTGCACCAACTTACTACAATAGCTACAACAGTTCAAAAAATGGCAAGTTCAACAAGGTAAATTTTTTATTGTTATATTTATTTTAATCTTCTCAAATCTATTTATAGTATATCTATTGCATAAATAGGGTTTTTTGTTTCATGTCCAAGGGTCTCATACAGTGGATCTCTCACAGTTTCTACTAAAATTTTGTTGTTATTTTTTGTGTATAGGTTTGGAAAGATACATAAGCATTGTGCAGTTGCTTAAGCTGGAGTGGCCTAGTATTGGATAACATGAAGTCCACTCAACTTTATTGAGATCAAAAGCGACATTGAAGATACCACCAAAAATGTTCACTAGGGTTTCAAAGAACCCTAGTTATTGTAAATATTTGTATCAAAGAAATAAATTCTTTCATTGTAACATTGGATATTTGAGGCTCCCCCATATTAATAAAATCATCTCTTTTTGTGCAATATTGGGTCTTGATTTCAATTTATCTTGTTATATATTTTGGTGTTTCACTTTTGCATCTATAAATGGCGATCATGGTGGGACCCCCTAAGGGTTTATCATTTTGATTTACTTTGTTGACTAATTTATTGTTTTCTATCTCATCTTGCAGGGTTTTCATAAGTGCAAATTTTGTAGTTTTTGTTGGATTAGGGTTTTTAATGATTCACAAAATGTTGGAGAAGGTACGTGAATGCCCTATAGTGCTCGAGGGACATCCAAAAATGCCTAGGTGCATTTCAAAAGTGCCCAAGGATATTTTACAAAGAGTTGAGGCACAAATGTAGGCTTCTAAGTAAGTTTACTATCACCTTAACTTTCTATTTTTACGTATTCTGGCACTTTTATATATTTTTTAGATTTCTAGATTACAATGAACATCATTAATAAATATAGTAAAAACAAATCATTTTAGTTGCATTTTAGGCATTATATTAATCATTGCATTAATCAACACATTTTTTCTTAAAAATTTCTTAATTTTTTGGTGTGCTACATTATTATTTGCATTTGAACTGCTAAGCACATATATTAGTTTGCATCCTAGGGTTAGATATTTCTATTTTTGAAAGTCTAAATATAAATAGTGTCAAGATACCAAAAGTACCCCCGCATTTGGATGATTCCAAGTGAAGGAGTATATGAACCCTCCTCTGTTTAGAGAGTGGTCTTAAGTAGTGTACTTTACATCCTTTGGAGAAATTGGTATTTTGGATATTGGATTCTAATTTAGACTATCAAAAGTAGTTATTTTTATAACATTGTATGCACATAATAGAGAATTGGAAACCTTTAAAAAGAATCACACACTTCATGCTTCACATTAAATATTAATGGTTGGATTTTATCACCAACCATTGCTTGAGATTTGGTGATGATGACTTTCATCTCCATCCACCAATATATACCCCTAGAAACCTTATATTACCACTGAGCAAACTTGCTATATTTCTTCACTAGAAAGAATCTCGTTGCCCCATCCAAGACATAGGATTCACCCATTTAATTCAGACTAGCACATTGAAACACATGAAATAAAAATATAAAAAAATGAATTCAAATTAAAATGAGATAATCAATGAATGAGGTAAGACACATTTTTTGAACAAAATTAGCATTGATTTATCTCTATTTGAATTTTGTGGAGTTTCAATTTTGTATTACATTTTACTGCACAATTTGTATTTGGTTTAGTTGCTTATGGTATATTAGCAAGAAATAAACAAAAAGCATTAAATAAAAATAATTCCATGGAAAATTCATCCATATCCCCCTCCACTTTTGTGGTAGATTTCCAAAATGTGACATAGAAAAATTTGTCTGTAGGTCCCTCACATTCTGTGTCACCCATAATATTTCATATGACTATTCCCCAAATAGATTCAACCTCACCAAACATTGATCACCACATTACCCACATAGATATGGCACAAGTAGAAGCTCTTATGAAGTATGCTAACTATGTCTTACAGTCAGTTCCTAACTCACCTAGACAAGATCCTACTTTACAATAGGAACTTGCTCATTCCCAACCATTCAGCTTTACCCAGGTGTACATTAACCCTATTTTTGAGGCCTTGGTTGTAATTTCCTCTCATGTACCCATTTCTCAATACCCAAGTGCTCCTAGCACTTATATCCCATATTCATACACATCCACCTACACCAACCCCTTGTATGAAGCACATGTAAATGTTGCTTCATAATTTTCCACCTCCCAAGTTACCATGCCAAGTGTAAATTATCCCTTAGCCACATATTCCATGTTATATAACTCCATACCTTCCACTAATGATAGATAAATTCATGAAGCATGGGAACATTTGAACAAATTGCTTAAGTAGCATCAAGATGCTCAACAACAAGTGCAAGTGAACCCTAAGCCTCTACAAATTTCTATTCAGGCCACCCTCATTAACCAAGGTCCATCATGTGTACCACAATATTCTATGGTTTCCATCCCCACTCCTCCATAAAATCATACCAATAACCATCCCTGTTATACTCACAGTGACACTGAGAGGGGGGGTGAATCAGTGTGATCTTTTAAAACTTTAACTTTACAACTCTTAAAACAGAAATAAAGAAAACTCACAACATATGCAGCAAGTTAACAAGAGAGCATCACACAACACAACATTTAACGAGGTTCACCAATGTGGCTACTCCTCAAAAATGATTGCTTGGACTACCATCCAAATCCAGCCTTTGCAAAGCAACAACTTTACAATCTGTTTACCAGCACCAACTGGAAGGAGCACCAACCCCTCAAAATTTTCTATACCAACAGAAAGGAGCAACAACCCCTAATTTACCAGCACCTACTGGAAGGAGCACCAACCCCTGATGCCAAGCTGCAACTTGGACTTCAAGTGAATCTATGAAATTTACAAAAAAATACCTTCACCCTTTTTGCACACAGTCTACTGTTTCTATGCACTTTGCTTCTTCTACGCAATCGCTTCGTACAATCTATTTTTGAACAGTATACTTCTACGCAAATGCCTCGCCCACTCTGCTTCGATGCAGTCGATCGATCACTTCTACCCCTTTGCACTTTTTTGCTCTCTGTGCGCTCTTGCTTCGCACTTAGCTCGATTCGACACGACTCTCTCTCTGCACACTGTGGGCTTTTACTTGCACAAAGATCAATACAACAAATCTCCAAAACAACCCTCCTTTTATAACCAAATTGTTATGATAAAATTCTCATTTTAGTCGGCTAATTATGCAATTTCAATGCCTAATCATCGTTGGTTGTAAACCCTAATCTTCATTGGCTGCAAACCCTAATCTTCATTGGCTAACATCGGTCTTCATCGGCTTCAACTGCCCCTGTAACTCTTCTGTTGCTATCACAGCGAAAACACATGTCACGATATCATGACACTTTCGCCTCTGTGCGCTTTCTCTTGGCTTTGGCCCATGAGAATACATCATGTCGCGATATCATGACACTTTCACCTTGTATTTTTTCTTGGCTTGTTCCTACGAAAACATAGCATGTCACAAAATCACGACACTTTCACCTCCTTGCCTCTTTCCTTGGCTTGTTCCAGCGAAAACACAGCATGTCACGAAATCATGACACTTTCACCTCCTTGCATCTTTCTTTGGCTTGCATCAGCGAAAACATAGCATGTCATGAAATTGTGACACTTTCACTGCCTTATGCCTTTCTTTGCATTTTGCCTGCAAAAACGGAACATGTCACAAAATCGTGACACTTTCACTGCCTTGTGCCTTTCTCTGCCTTTTGCCTGCAAAAACAAAACATGTTGCGAAATCGTGACACTTTCGTTGCCTTGTGCATTTCTCTGCCTTTCGACCGTGAAAATGAAACATGTCACGGAATCATGAAATTTCTACCTCCAAACACTCTATCTCCTTTTTGGGTCATGAAAACTTGACATGTTGCGATATCGCAACACTTTTTCTCCTTGGCGCTTTCTCTTTGAACCTGTCGTGAAATCACAACGCTTTCATACTCTGAACACTTTCGTCTATAGCATGTCATGAAATTGTGACACTTTTATCCTACTTGTGCTTCTGCTTTGACCATGTCGCAAAATCACAAAATTTTTCCAACTTGCCTTCTTCTCTTCCAACATGTCACAAAATCGCGATAGTTTTACCTGCTTGTGCCTCTGCTTCAAACATGTCACAAAATCATGATAGTTTTTCAACTTACCTTATTCTCTTCCAACATGTCGTGAAATCACGATAGTTTTTCCACTTGGCTTCTTTTCTTCCAACATGTTGCGAAATCGCGATAGTTTTTCCACTTGGCTTCTTTGCTTTCAACATGTCACGAAATCGCGATAGTTTCACTAGCATTTTCTATCTCCTCGGATATGTCACGAAATCATGACAGTTTTGCCAGCATTTTCTCTCTCCTCCTATATGTCGTGAAATCACGACAAAAAACATGTCGCGATATCATGACAGTTTTCTTACTTGTCTTTTTCTTTGATTCTTTGAATCTGGGCCACTTCTGTCTTCTTAGAAATTCACTGTACATATTCTGAGAGATCTCTAAACTTCCTGATTGCTACATCTGAGTAGCTTCTGAGCATCTAAACTTCCTATGCACTGAATCAAATGATCTAGCTGATTGTGTTGACAACAATGACAAACCTGTTGCTGCACTTTGCTCAAAAATCTCCCCCTTTGGAATTGTTGGCAACACATGTACAACTTCCTATAGCTCTTCTCCCCCTTTGACAATAATACCAAAGGGCTACTGCAGACTCCCCCTGAGTCCAAGCATAACGTTCTTAGGCAAAATTTATTACACTTAGTAATAAAAAAGAACATGAGCAAGAAGATAAACAAAAACTTCAATGCTCCCCCTGAGAATGTGATCCTTGTAGCTAATCACTTCTTGGGAAAGGTCACCACTCCTAGTTTATTGTGAAGGTATTCAAAAACATCCTTGGGCAATGGTTTTGTGAATATATCTACTACTTTCTCTATAGTTGGAGCAAAATCTAGCTTAACCTCACCTTCAACAACTTTCTCTTTCAAAAAATGATATTTGATAGCAATGTGTTTTGTCCGTGAATGCATTACCGGATTCTTGGAGATGTTAATTGCACTGGTGTTATCACACTTAACTGATATTGGCTCACTGAAATTAATACCAAGATCTTTCAAAGTTTGTTTCATCCACAAAACTTGTGTACAACATGTTGTTGCTGCAATATATTCTGCCTCAGCTGTTGATAAAGAAACTAACTCTTGTTTCTTGTTGTGCCAAGCAACCAACCTGTCACCAAGATAGAATGCACCTCCACTGGTACTCTTCCTATCATCAACACATCCTACCCAATCTACATCTGAATATGAAATAAGGGTGAAGTATTTACCTTTTGGATACCATAACCCATACTCCATAGTACCCTTGAGATACCTAAGAATCCTTTTTACTGTTGTCACATGAGTCTCTTTGGGACTGGCCTAAAATCTTGCTACCATGCAAACTACCTGCAGAATATCTGGTCTGGTAGCTATTAAATATAGTAAGGTTCCAATTATTGATCTGTACATGGTTTAATCAACAGGTGGAGATTTGTCATCTTTGCTTAACTTGCAGCCTATCACCATAGGAGTGCTAACTGGCTTACCATTGTGAACCTTTTTAGCATCTCTTTCACATATTTGACTTGGGAAATAAATATGCATTTCTCATTTTGATTAACTTGTAACCCAAGAAAGTAAGACAGTTCACCAATCATAGACATTTCAAATTCTTTCTACATATTATTTGCTAAGTCTTTACATGATTCATCTTTGTTGCTACCAAATATGATATCATCTACATATACAACAAGAACAATGAGATCCCACCTTCTGTTTTGACATATAGATTACTATCCACCATACCTTTCTTAAACCCCTATTGAGAGAGATAGTTATCTAGCCTTGCATACCATGCTTGGGGTGCCTGTTTTAAGCCATATAAAGCTTTCTTTAATTTGCAGACAAGGTTGGGATCTTCACCAATTTGGAAACCATCTGGTTGTTCAATGTAAACTTCTTCTTCAAGTTTCCCATTTAAGAAAGCTTATTTTACATCCATCTGATAAACTTTGAAATTCTTATGGACTTCTAAGGCTAGAAACATTCTGATTGCTTCTAATCTAGCCACTGGTGCAAAAGTCTCTTCAAAATCAATGCCTTCAACTTGTGCATACCCTTTACAGACCAGTCTAGCTTTATTCCTAACTACCTGTCCGTATTCATTCAATTTGTTTCGAAATATCCATTTGGTGCTGATTACATTCTTATTTGCAGGTCTAGGTACTAATTCCCAAGTTTTGTTCTTTTCAATCTGATCTAATTCTTCATTTATTGCCTTCATCCAGCTATCATCTTTGCTTGCCTCAGCTATATTTTTGGGCTCAATGTTGGATAAAAGAGAGTAGTTACTTACTACTTTCTTTCTTCTCTAAACACCAGCAGTAGGATCTCCAATTATTTGATCTCTAGGATGATTTTTTTTCTAGCTACCTGTTTTGAATTTTTTATTTTCTTCCACCTCTGAGTCATCAATTAAGTCATCTGAGTCAAGTGTAGGTTTCTTTTCTGTTTCATTTTCCTCATATCCTTCAATGAATTCTTCATAAATTGGGTGGTTTTCTTCAAAGTTAACTATCCTTTCCCTACTTTCATCAAATTTAACATCGACACTGTCCACACTTTTCTTGAGTCTCTTATTATAGCATTTGTAAGCTTTGCTTTTTGTCGAATAGCCAATGAAGACGCCTTCGTCTGCTCTATTTTCAAACTTCCCAAGATTATCTTCAGTTTTTTTGATGTAACACTTACAACCAAAAACTTTGAGGTGTTTTGCTGTAGCTTTTCTACCGAACCATAGCTCATAAGGAGTTTTGCTTTCATGTGTTCTCAGCATGTACCTATTTTGGATGTACACTGCAGTGTGGACTGCTTCTTTCTAAAATCTATCTACTATTTTGTTCTCAACCAGCATAGTACGTGCCATTTCCTGTACTGTTTTGTTCTTTCTTTCTACCACACCATTCTGCTGGGGTGTTCTAGCTGTTGAATATTGTCTCCTAATACCATGTTCTTCATAGTATTCTATAAAATCATCTAAGATGAATTCTCCTCTATCTAATCTTAAACATTTGATCCTTTTTCCTATTTCATTCTCAACTAGATGTTTGAAAGATCTGAACATTTCAAAAGCTTATGTTTTATTCTTTAAGAAAAATATCCATGTCATTCTGGAATAATCATCAATACACAACATAAAATATTTGTCACCATTTATGCTTTGTGTTCTCATGGGTCCACATAAGTCTGTATGTATAAGTTCCAAAGGTTTGCGGGTGTGGTACTCTTTTGTTTTGAATGAGACTCTAGTTTGCTTTCCCTTTTGACATGAAGCAAAAATGCTATTTGAAGGTTTTCTAATGGTTGGAATATCTCTCACTGCCTGTTTCGAGCTGATTTTCACCAGATTATCAAAACTAATGTGTCCAAGCCTCTTGTGCCACAGCAAGTTCCTGTCCAATGAAATAAGTACCTTCTAAAGTTTTTGAGAGTGTGTACATATTGCCAGACGTCCTTGATCCAGTTTCTATCAATTTTCCACTGTTTGTTTTTCTGACTTCACAACCCTGCTTCTTGAATACTACTTCATGTCCTTTATCACGAATCCGATCGACACTTAACAGGTTGTGTTTCAAACCATCCACAAACAAAACTTCTTCTGACTTGATTTTCCCATCACTAATTTTAACTGATCCTCTTTCGATTATCTTAGCTCCATAATTATTCCCAAATTTTACAGAACCACCCTCATATTTTTGTAATTTTTCAAATTTTTGTTTATCACCTGTCATATGACTTGAGCATCCATTGTCAAGTATCCATGGTACACTTTTATTCTGTGCCTTGAAAGTTGTTTGTACTATTAGGGATTCCTTTTCTTCCTTAAGCTGCTCTTTCTGTTTCCACTCTGTTTTGACTACCGTATTGGGCTCTAGTTTGGACTTTCCCTTTTCAGTATCTTGTGCATATCTCTCAGGAAGATTACTATTTTGTGTTGTCCTATTTGGTTTAAATTTTATTTTCTAAGGTTTATTTGAAATAGAAAAACTACGACAGTTTCTTGCAATATGCCCAAAATTATGACAGTTAAAACATTCTACTGCATACTTTATTAGTGGTGAAAAAGCATTTCTACTAGTGAAATTTCTTGGTCCTACATTATACTTGCAGTCTGCAATTTTATGCCCATAGCCATTACACTTGAAACAGAAACCAAAAAAGAAATGATTGAACCTGAAATATGATCTTTGCCAGGTTGTTGTAGGCTCCATAGGTCTTCTTCTCCTTTGATGTGTGACCTTGGTAAATCCATCATTGTCAGTTCTCCTTTCGGGCCTAGCATTACTGCTTTCTTTTGCATGAGTTGTTTTTATTTCTTCAGCTTGTTTCTTATCTTCATTCCTTACAGTTTCTACATTTTTGGCTTTTGGTCCATTTGATGACTCTCCTTCAATGAAGCCCAAACCAAATTTGATGCCTGTAGGTATTTCATCACTTAAAATTGTATCCAGCTTCATCAAACTTTCTTCACGTTTGTAATGGTAGCTAATTTTTCAATCCAGCTCTTGTATCTACATTTGTAGACCAACATTCTCTTCTTCTAGTTTATAGAAGTAATCTATCTTCATGGTTATCTGAAATTCAAGATCTTCAGTAATTTTCTTGTATTCTTCTGTCTGTATTTTTAAGCTGGTTATGATGTCATTCACATCCTCAAGCTTTCTTGAAAGTTTTTTATTCTTTCTTTTCTCAGATTTCCATTCTACAAGTGCAGAGACCAGCTCACCTTCTAGATCTACTTTAGCCTCAAGTTTTTCAACAGAAACTTTAGAGTCCATTCCATCCCTCTTTTCTGATTTTTCTACCTCTTCTGATTTTTCTACTTCAAATGCCATGAAAAGAGCTTCACCTATTTCTTCTTCAGAATCCTCACTAGAGCTGTCCTCTGAAGAATTTGTATTCCTAGATATGAAACTTTTCTTTTTGAAGTTGCCTTTTCTAAAGTTTGTTTTCTTCTTCCAGTCACTTCTTTCTTGGTGCGATGCTTCCTCACCCTTGTTCTTCTCATTGAGTGGACATTTGGTCGCAAAGTTCCCAATGCCTCCATAGTTGAAACATTTAAATGGTAGCTTTCCTCTGTATTTTCCTTTTCCCTTTCTTAGTTTTTTGACAAAATTTGCTTCCACTTCATCTGATGTCTCTTCTTCTTCAAACTATTGTTTTGTGTCTTTACCTTTTAGGGCTTTAAAAGCTGCTTCTCTATCTATGGGATTAGACCTTCCTATTCTCATTTCATAAGCAGTCAAAGAACCATGCATTTCATCCATACTAAAGCGATTTAGATCTTTAGCTTCTTCTATGGCTGAGACTTTGGAACCAAACCTTGGAGGAAGCGATCTTAAACCTTTTTCACGATAGTAGCATCATCCATTTCTTCACTGAGACCTCTGATCGAATTAGTGATTCCATTAACTCTCAGCATGAAAGCCTCTATGTTCTCATCATTGTCCATATTTAATGATTCAAATTGAGCTCGATGTGTTTGAAGCTTGGCCTCCTTGATATTATCGTCTCCTTCATGAATATTCTCTAGTTTGTCCCATACATATTTTGCTGATTCACAACTTATGATCTTGACTAGCTCACTATCCACTAATCCACACATGATGGAATTTTTTGCTTTTGAGTCATTTTCAAATGCCTTTTTACCAGCAATGTCAGTTGGAGCACTACGGGCTTTTAATCGCACAAAAATCAATACAACAAATCTCCAAAACAACCCTCCTTTTATAACCAAATTGTTATGATAAAATTCTCACTTTAGTCGGATGATTATGCAATTGCAATGCCTAATCATCATCGGTTGTAAACCCTAATATTTTTTAGCTACAAACCCTAATCTTCGTCGGCTAACATCGGTCTTTGTCAGCTTCAACTGCCCCTGTAACTCTTCTGTTGCTATCGCAGTGAAAACACATGTTGCGATATTGTGACACTTTTGCCTCTGTGTGTTTTCTCTTGGCTTTGGCCCGTGAGAATACATCATGTCACGATATCGTGACACTTTCGCCTTCTTGTCTCTTTTCTTGTCTTGTTCCTACGAAAACATAGCATGTCACGAAATCGTGACACTTTCGCCTCCTTGTCTCTTTCCTTGGCTTGTACCAGCAAAAACACAGCATGTCACAAAATCGTGACACTTTCGCCTCCTTGCCTCTTTCTTTGGCTTGCATCAATGAAAACACAACATGTCGTGAAATCGTGACACTTTCGCTGCCTTATGCCTTTCTCTGCATTTTGCCCACAAAAATGGAACATGTCACGAAATCGTGACACTTTCACTGCCTTGTGCCTTTCTCTACCTTTCGCCCACAAAAATAGAACATGTCATGAAATCGCGACACTTTCGCTGCCTTGTGCCTTTCTCTGCATTTCACCCACAAAAATGGAACATGTCGGAAATCATGACATTTCTGCCTCTGAACACTCTATCTCCTTTTTGGGTCACGAAAACCCGACATGTCATGATATCGCGACACTTTTTCTCCTTGGCGCTTTCTCTTCGAACCTGTCACGAAATCGTGATGCTTTCATACTTTGAACACTTTCGTCTACAGCATGTCACGAAATCATGACACTTTTATCTTGCTTGTGCTTCTGCTTTGACCATGTCATGAAATCGTGATAGTTTTCCAACTTGCCTTCTTCTCTTCCAACATGTCGCAAAATCGTGACAGTTTTCCCTGCTTGCACCTCTGCTTCGAACATGTCACGAAATCGTGATAGTTTTTCAAATTGCCTTCTTCTCTTCCAACATGTCACGAAATCGTGATAGTTTTTCCACTTGGCTTATTTTCTTCCAACATGTCATGAAATCATGATAGTTTTTCCACTTGGCTTCTTTGCTTTCAACATGTCGCAAAATCGCGACAATTTCACTAGCATTTTCTATCTCCTAGTATATGTCGTGAAATCGCGACAATTTTGCCAACATTTTCTCTCTCCTCCTATATGTCACGAAATTGCGACAAAAAACATGTCACGATATCGCAACAGTTTTCTTACTTGTCTTTTTATTTGATTCTTTGAATCGGGGCCACTTCTGTCTTCTTGGAAATTCATTGTACATATTCTGAGAGATCTCTGAACTTTCTGATTGCTACATCTGAGTAGCTTCTGAGCATCTAAACTTCCTGTGCACTGAATCAAATGATCTAACGGATTGTGTTGACAATAATGACAAACCTGTTGCTGCACTTTGCTCAACAATACCATTCCCATAAATCATACCAATTCCATTCCTATTAGCCAACCCAACCATAGCCCCCGTGCATTATCTCCATTCCAACATTATTGACATCTTCATCATCAATATCCTCTTCATCAATTTCCATCAACCTCACCTAGTCATCATCATCAATCCCATCATCATCTAGTTATACCACAACATTTTTTCACCATGCCTTCTCATCAGGCGATTCAAGGCTTCCACATTCCTAGGAAAAACCCTAGAATCAAGTTCATGCAACAACAAATATATTAGTTGATACAATATGCTCCTAGTATGACAAACTAGAAGCAAACCTTACATTAGCTAAATAACCAACCCATTCATTCTTTTATACCATCACCACCATATCAAACAGATTTCATGGTGTCAAATATGATAAATTCAAGGGGACTGAGGACCCCAAAGAGCATGTAAGCATATTTGTACACTCATACTTTAGAATTCAAAATAACAATGCTCTCATGCTTAGAACATTTCCTTAGACATTAGGAGGAGATGCCATAGAATGGTACAACCAATTACCTAGTCATAGTATTTATACTTTTGAACAATTGGTTGACCTATTCTTTAAATACTTTATCCTTAATGTTAGAAAGAAAGTATCATTATCTGACATTTATGCTTTAATACAACATGAATATGAGTCTATCTATGATTTTAGAAACCATTGGAGGGTCGTCATTACCAAGTTGACATTCACCCTACCAATGGAAGAGCTTATCAAACTATTTACCAAGAGTTGTTTAAAACCCATCTCTTGTATGCTTCAATTACAGACATATCATTCATTTGAAAAAGCTCTAGCATAGGATAGTGTTATCGAGGAGATAAAAATCCAAGAGGGCATACTTAAACCTAGAAAAAAATAATGGCAAAACAAAGGCCAATACAAAAGTAATTATCCTGGCCAATAAAAATCAACACAGGCCACTCCACCCAATCAACCTAATCATGTCAATAAAGTGGCCATGAGCTAGTCAATAATGGTTCAACAACAATCAGTGCAACAACCACCCAAACAAATTGCTTATCATGTGGTACCTTTAGTATGTCAATCAATGCAAAGCATAGTGACAACTATGGAAAACCATCCTTGATGATAGTTTATCTGATAGAATCTCCAATACACCCTCTTTACCGAGTTGTATGCTTCCCTCTATTGAAGGTTGTATGACACAAATAAAATTGCATTACCCAAAATCATACCAGATGATCGTGCTAAAAGTGGAAAACATTATCGAGAAAATTTATTTTGTACTTACCATAGGCAAAATGGGCATGATATCAATAATTGCCATGTATTCAAAGACATAGTTCAAGACATTATTGACTCGGGGGCCATAAATATTGACAACCCCCTCGCTCAACAAAACCAAAATCTTTGTATATTTCAAACACCACTTCCTCATCATGAGGATATGCAACCAACTATGGGAGGGGCTAACACCAAAACTTCTCCCAATCAAGTTAACCATGTCCAAAAATGCCAAGGTTTTATAGGTGTGATGAATGTGGTAACCAGAGGTCAACAAAACAATCAACAAAATGCAAGGCAACAACCTCAAGCAAGTGAGTCACAACCTTCCACATCACCTCCCATTCAAATTTCTCCAATCCTTCATCACCAATCCATATTCCTAGCTAACCAAATCCCCCATTCCTCTCATAAATCATCCTCCACGACCAGTAATTTCATTAAGTAGCTGATTAACCATAAGCCTAAAGATGACTTCCACAAAATTATTAATATATGAGCTAATATAACAATCTCCCCCACACTATGAGGCATTAATGAACATTCTAAAATCCATTGAATTACAATCTCATGATCCTAATACCTTCAAAAGAAGGCATTCAAACATGCATAGAGCATTCCATTACATTTTACGACTTTGAGATTAAGCCAATATCATTAGAATCAATAGATTCTCCATTGCATATCATGGCTCTAATTGAAAAGAAGTCATTCAAAAGAGTTCTAATTGATACCAGTCCCTCCATCAATATCATCACGACGTTTGCTCTTCATCATATAAACCTTCCTCTATCTCATATCACCAAGTCATCCTTCACCCTAAAATAATTCAATGATGATTTGTGTTCCATAGTTGGCACTATTGTTTTGCCCATCGAAGTGGGGGTCAAAAAGTTGCACACTATGTTCCACAACTTGGAAGAATCCATAGCGTGCAATGTACTCCTTGGAAGACCTTGGATGAGGGAAATGAGATGTGTCCCTTCCATTCTACATCAATGCCTAAAATACATGTATGAGGGACAAGTACATTGCATACCAACAAATGTCAAACCATTTAAGTATTGCAATTTCATCTCAAATCCCTATGAATCCATGCTTCCTTCCACCCACCTTTTCTTATCACCATCTGCCAATTCATCTACCATCTTTTCCATTGCTTCATCAAAAGCTTCCATTCCTAATAAGCCCCTTATCGCAAATCCCCCATCATTTTCATCATTGACTACATGTACATGTGGTCAAATTCAATCCACATATTTGCCTTCCATATCATCATATTCCATCCAACAACCTTCCCAATCCAATCCATCACCATCAGCAAATATTTGCAAGTTGAGTTGATGACTTGTGAGACATCTTTATCTTCACCATTCCCCAAGTCATTATCCAATCATGGTCCTTCCACATCATCCCAAGTCAAGATCCACCTCACTAATATAGGTATTGGTGAATATGTGGTCCAAGACATCACCATCACATCACTCACCATTCCAACCACTAAGGATTTCAATCACCCACGTGACCAACATTTATCCATAAGAGTGGTATATGACATGGGTTCAACTCCCAACAACATAAATTTTATATATGGGGGGATTGATTCTTCATAAAATCTATCTCCCCTAGAAGAACCCAAGGAACCAACACCTACCAACATACACAACATGTTAGGATTTCCATCCTGTTACTTCCACATAGTTAATTGGTAGGGACATGGCCTAGGATTGCACAAATAGGAACTGCATGTTCCATATTAATAAATGCATGACCATTCAGGCCTAGGTTACACTCCACTTTCCACCACCTCTTCTCTTGAACAAGCCTTCCAAAGGCTTAATCTAAATTCAAGAGAAGAAGCCCCCAACCCCAATGACTCTAATGATAATATATATGAAGAATTCAAACTCATGTAGAAAATTTTGATAAATCTAAAGAGGAATCAGAGCCCATCATTCCCTACATCGAACAGGATGAGTTTTATCTCAGAATATCCATTGACCCATATTTTGCTTGCTTCTTCCACAAGAGCGAGCCTCACCTATCTGTGAACCACCACCTCCATATCATTACTCCATTTCATAAGACAAACTTGTAATATATGTACATAAAAAAAAGAAAAAAATAAAAATAGTGGTTTTCACCACTACTAAAAAATTAGAAAAAATAAAAAGAAAATAAAACAAAAATCATTTTCTTTTATGCATTGCATGCATTTACTTTTTTTGCTTGCTGCTATCTAGGTTTACCAAGATTCTAGCATTTGTTCTTAGGCTCCATTCATCCCATTCAACCTCATCCATTTTACCCTTAAGTCAACATGAATCCTGTTGACTTATTCACCCCACTCCATAATCCATACAATTTGGAAAATCCAATTTCAATTGACACGAGTCTTATTGATATGGATTAGATTTCTTCACTTCCATACTTTTTTGAAATTGTCTTGTCTGAGGAATTGTTAAGGGCTTCCGCCAACTACATTCCTCCATCTCCTCCACCTTCACCTTCACCTTTGAACCCCAATGTTTTCCAAGAAGACATAGATAAGGAAAATTCAAAAGAGTTTGATGACATATTAGATGACATTCATATGATTCCTACGCCCCATAAACTTGAGAAAGGTTCCCATATGTCCATTAAAGATACCATCGATGTGGATCTTAGTCTAGACAAAGACAACCCTCAAATTGTCAATCTTGGCAAAATCTTATCCAATGATGAACAAGAGCAATTACTTGCTCTCCTCAAGAGGAAAAAGGGTATTTTGCATGGTCTTATAAATATATGCCTGGTCTTGACCCTAGCTTGGTTGTCTATAATCTCACCTTACATCTTGATGCTAAGCCAGTCAAAAAAAAACTTAGAAGGATGCATCCTACCATTGCTCTCTTGGTCAAAGAAGAGCTCCAAAAGCTACTAGATGTGGGTTTCATCATACCCATTGACTATCTTGAGTGGCTCTCAAACATGGTACCCGTTCGTAAGCCTAACGGGGTGATACACATTTTAATTGATTTTTGAGATCTTAACAAAACGTGTTCTAAGGATGATTTTCCTCTCCCAAATATTGGTACTCTTGTCGACACTTGCGTTGGCCATGAAATACTTTCTCTTATGAACGATTTCTTAGGATACAACCAAATTTGAATAAATCTTGATGACCAATATAAAACAACATTCACTACACCTTGGGGGAATTTTTGTTATAAGGTGATATACCCTTTGGCATTAAAAATTTAGGTGCCACTTATCAACATGCCATGACATACATCTTCCATGACAATATGCATAAGATTATTGAAGACTATGTGGATGATATCTTGTAAAAATATAAAACTCAACAAGATCACATTGATGTATTAGAGAACATTTTTGATCGACTACTAGAGCATAATGTAAGGTTGAACCCCAAGAAATGTGTCTTTGGTGTTACCTATGGAAAACTATTAGGGTTAATTATCTCCAAAAGAGTCAATGAGGTAGACACAAACAAGGTCAAGATTATTTTAGACATGCCTCCACCAACAAATTTAAAAGAATTGTGTAGTTTACAAGGAAAGATCCAAAAAATCCATTGTTTTATTGTGTAACTCTAAAAAATGGAGGCCATTCAATCACCTGTTACAAAAGGGGGTTCCATTTCTTGGATAGATGAATGTCAAAAGCCTTTGATGAAATTAAGCAATACCTAGCGTCTCCGCTAGTCTTAGCTCCTCCTCGTCCAAGGATCCCATTCTAAATTTATGTCTCAGCAATAGACTTTGCACTAGGGAAAATGCTCGCACAAAAGAATTAAAAAAATAGAGAAAAAGTTGTCTATTACATTAGTTGAACATTGGTGAGCTATGAAACTAGATACACTTATGTAAAAAAATTGTGCTTAGTAGTGGTTTTTACCACTAAGAAACTTTGATATTATATGCTTAGTCACACAACATATGTCATATCTAGAGAAAATCCTCTGTGTTACATGATGTCTCACACTTAAATAACACCCGCACTGCCAAATAGATAATGCTTCTTACATAATTTGATTTTGAATTCATCAACCAAAAATCCATTAAAGATCAGGTCATAGCCGATCAACATGTGGAAGCTCCATGACCTAGTGATCATCCTTTGATTATTGAGCTCATAGATGATTTGATATTTGCTATCACTGAACAAGAAGAAGATGTCATTCTGAGGCAAGACATCGATATCACATTATTCTTTGATGGCTCTTAGTGTGAGAAAGGTCAAGGTGCATACCCCAGGGGGTACCTATCCCCTTATCATTCAAATTTTATTTCTAATGCACAAACAATAGTATAGATTATAAAGCCTTAATTTTAGGTCTTCAATCATCTATAACTATGGGTATAAAGCGTATTAGGATATTTGGTGATTCTCAACCTGTTGTCAAGCATATCAATGAAGAATACCAATGCAAAGAACCTATCATTAAAATTTACCATGAAGTATCAATAAAATTGCTCTCTAAGTTTGAATGGTATGAAATCAATAGTTTATCACAGCTGACTAATATATTTGCAAATGCAATGGCATCTCTTATATAATTGATTCCAAAATACTCCTTCGAATAGGTACAACCCCTTATCATTTCAACGGTCTCTAAATTTGCAATTGTCCATGCTAAATGTAAGGATGAAAATGATGTTTGCTTTATCTAGTTAGATTCATATGAGCCTTGGTCAAGCCAAATAGTAGTCTTTCTCAAGTTTGGAACACTCCCATATGACATGTCTCGAATTGCTAAATGCACTTTCAAGAAAAAAGCAACTTGTTTTGTTCTCTTGGGGGACGTGTTGTATAAACATGGTTATGATGGAGTCCTCCTTCGATATATCAAGTATATTGAGGCACAAAGAGCCATAGCTAAAGCTCATGATGGTACTTATGGTGGTCATTTTAGTGGGATGGCCATCACAAAGCATATTTTATGCATGGGTTATTATTGGCCCACCATGGAATGTGACTATTGCACTTATGTTAAACATTGTAAGAAATGTCAAGAGCATGCTAATTTAACTCATGTGCCATCACAATATTTATAGCCTATTCAAAGCCTTTGGTACTTTTCACAATGGGGTCTTAATCTAATTGGAAAAATTTTACCTTCTTCCTTGGGATAGCATACATTCATCATCACATCCACTGAATAGTTCATAAAGTGGGTTGAGACAATTCCTCTAACTAGTAAAAAAAAAACCTAGAATTGTGGAGTTCATACTTCACCATATCATTTATCATTTTGGTATCCCCTCAAAAATCATCTCTAATAATGGCAAGTATTTCAAGAAAAAGTATGTTCAAGCACTTTGCGATAAATATAACATACAACATAGTTTCTCGACCCACAAGCCAATGGATAAGCTGAGGCTACCAACAAGGCCTTAATTGCTATTCTCAAGAAACTTGCTAACAAAAATTATAGAGATTGGAATACAAAAATCCCCTTGGATTTATGGGCTTATCGAACAAGCATTCACATGCCTACTGGGGCAACACCATTTTCATTGGTCTATGGAGCCAAAGCAATCATACCTCTTGAGCTTGAGATCCCCTCCTTACGAATTTATTTTTAGGAATTCATAGATGACGATACTACTAGAAAATCATGTCTTAACCAACTCACACTTCTTGATGAGAGGTAATTCAATGCTTTAGAGCATTTAAGAGTTTATCAAGATCACCTAAAGCATACTTACAATGCCAAAGTTCATCTATGTGAATTTCAAGTAGGAGATATTGTCCTTAAAGAGAATCAACAAAACACCAATGCATTACCGCATCTTCGTGATAAATTTGTAGCTAATTGGTTGGGTTCATACATTGTCACTCAAAGAGTGGGTAATGGTACTTATAGGCTTTCCAGTCTAGAGGGAGAGGATGAACCCAAACCACTTAATTTTATATACTTGAGAGCTTTATATGCATAATGATATTGATATATATGCATATATACATGGCTAATACACATAAATATTATATTTCATTCCAAAACATTGTATTCACACACATTTCATTTTGTATTTCATACATTGCATTCACATCCACATTTCACATGTCATATTAAATAATTTATCAAGTTTAGGATTTTAAATTGGTCCAATAAAGTCATGTTGCCTTAATTAGGGGAACCTTCACAACATCATCCACACAATTCCACCAAGTCAAATTGTCATTTTCCTCCACACATCCATAATTCCTAGGTGTTTTCGGTCACTCAACCACTCCTAGTATTTTAAGAAAACTCCAAATACATGTCGAGTTCCTTTTTAGGACCATTACACATCTTCACTAAGAAAAAACTAAGTTTTGGGAATTGAATCCAAAACATTCTTGAACCAAACACAATTTTACATCTTAAAAACATCTTGTGTCAAAGAGGGATAACACCATACTTGGTATGAATATTGAAGTTAAAAGGGCAATCCTCGCTTTTCCCATAATGCAACATAGTCCACAAAAAATAGTGGTTTACATAACTATCACAATTTCTTACAAATTAAAAATATGGAGTAGTAAGGATAGGGTACAATTCTCATCACACTTAGATTGAGAATCTGATTCCTCAAAGCTCTAAATCTTTTATAACACACACCACTGATTATTGGGTTGTAAGGATCATACTACATTTCCAATCAGATGGTTAGGTAGTCATCCCCAAAACTTAAGAAATCAAAATTTGTGGACTATGGAGTCAGCCTCCACTAGAGCTATAGATGCTTGACTGGCAGTGGAGTACACTCATGTGTGGTGACACATCTATTTTAAAGAGACCTCTGACCGCACATACAAATAAGCTAGCTTCTTGGTCTCATCCATAACATATCACACCAAATTTACTCAAGATGAGTTAATGAAATCACTTGCACACACATTGGTTCTTGATTACATTGAGTCATTACCATCCTCATGATTCAGTAACTAAATTCATTGCACACACATTTGGTCCTAGAGGGATTAGACAGTTTTAGTGAGTTTGTTTAATACCACTAGTATGTTCGAGTCTCTATAAAATTGTCAGTATTCCATATCAACATCCATGTATTTTTCCATATCAACATCCATATCTTCTTCCATGTCAACATCCATGTTAGTTCATGAGTCATTCACCCCACATAAGCCATCAATTTTGGTGCCTTTGATTAAAAAAATGCTAGAACATAGCCAAACAAAATCTAAACTATGAATGATCATTAGAAAATTGGCATCCCATAACTTGCATTAATCATACATACATTTCCACTTGCATTAATCATCCGTAACATATCATATGCATTAATCATCCATATAAACAAAGCATTTCACAAAACATTCCATAAAAGCATCCACACAAACATATAACACAAAAGGTAAAACCATGTATATATAAATGTATAAATATCACATATACAATGAATGCCAAAAGGCTACATACAATGGAGCACCAAGGCTTATATACAAAAAGTGCATCTAAGCACTAGCTATGTCCTCCAAGAGGACCCCTATGACCTAGCAAGAGTCTTAGACCTAGAACTATGCCTATAATCACTCTACCTAACAAACTCAAATATAGATGAGGTTGGAGGATCTAGAAGTGGAATATAATGCTCCATCAACCTATCCTCCAAAGCCTTGATATGCCTATGTTGATATCAAAGGCATGCTATATCTATATTATGATGTCGCTTCCTCTCTAGCAGCTCTGCTTGGATTCTCATAATCCTCTCATCCTAATCCATCAACATCACATCTTGATCCACCATCTACTACTCTAGCCTCATCCATTTCTCCTCACTCCAAATTGGAGGTCCATATGAAGTCTCCTCCAAATCCTCCCCATCCCCGCCATCTCCCCTACTCCTTGGAGCCTACCTAGACACACCCTTAGTACAACTCCTTTGATTTTCATATTGAAGATACCTCTACCACTTGGGAGCCTAATGGGTCCCCTCACCCTCACCCTCATATCCATATCCACCAATTGCTACTAGAGTCGGTGTCCATGGTGGCTGCATAATGAACCATGCATCATACTCTAGAGTAGTCCCTACATCATCCACATCAGGGAGATCTATATCCTTGTCATCCTTGTAAGCCACCCTCTATGGTAGTCGTGTCTCCTCGTAATGCCTCCTATAGAGCATTGACTCATCCGAAACACCCTACCTTAGGTCAAACTATCGGAGTACCCATACGAATTGAAAATATTTAGCCTCACTATGATACCTCCCAACCACCCACCTAGCCTATCTCACCTACTTTAGATGCTTTCCATATCCTATTGACTTGGTAACTTGTGAGGGCCTCCATTTCACTTGGGTAGAAATCAATCCAACCCACAAATCCCTATACCAATCACTCATCCACACAGGATGACTTGGTTGTACCTCCTTTGCCATTGCCCATATCCTAACATAGGTCTACTCCCTACCCAAGCCTACCACTGGTAAGCCCTCTAGTTGAGCCATGCTGAAGTGATCCCATCCCAAAAACTATAGTAGCAGGTTGCATCCCAATCCCTTCCTCCCCCTACTACTCACCTCATAGATATCTCAGTATGCCTGTGCCAATAAGACATAAGTCCATGCATATACCTGCGATATAGTGAGCATATCGATCACTAACCCTATTAGGTTCCAAGGGAACCTACAACCAGTGCTATTTGGGGCCATGATGTTGGCCAACATGAACATCACTAAAGCCTAGAGGGCATCCAACTCCTTGTCCAAATACATGGACAAGTAGGGAATTTTTTCACACTCCATATTCACACTTTGCTAGCTATCTCCAAACATCTTCTTCATCTCTCCCCCAATCACATCCAACCTCGACAAGAGTACCCTCCATTTGCACCTTGAGGATGTGATATACATCCTCAAGTGTGAGGGTCACCTCTCCCATGGGGAGATGAAAGGTACCCCTATACAAACCCTACCTCTCTACCAAGGTAGAGAGGTACCCCTAATTTACCCTCACCACATCAATCTGGGCTACCTCCACTAGTCCCATAACCTCAAAAAAATCCCACTCCTCCTCCTCTAGTACCTTTCTCATCCCAGGGATGTAAGGCAAGAACCGGTGTCGAGCCTCCAAAATCCTAAGTTGCAACACAACACAAAATATTTGTTATTAACACATGTTAAAAAAAATCACAAAAACATAAAAGCAGCTCGCACTCCAACCCTAGCTCCATCCTCTACATCTGCTCCTTCCACCGCCATAGCTTTCACACCCAAATCACTTCACCTCACTCCACTCCACTCCATCCAAATCTACTAGATGTAGCTTCACAAACTCAAAAATACATAAATAAGCTCAAATTCTACCTAAAAAGCTATTTATAGCTTCTCCAAGTACCTTGAGATGCCCATGGGAATTCCCTAGCATGCTAAAGTCCACCAGGGCATTTACACAGTGCCCAAACATCGACAAGCGTCTGCACATGCCAAAAACGCCAACTGGTGTTCGGCATCAAAATTGAAAAAAAACCAAATCCTTGCAAACCAATGGCTTAGCCCCACAAATTATCTCCATATTACATTCATGCATCATTTTCATAATATTAATAGGTTTTGTGAAGGTTCCAACTGATTTGGATGCATAATTTTCATTTACGACCAAAAATATTAAAATTGCATAACAAGTTACAAAATGTTCCAAAACGGTATGAATTTTCACAAAATACCATGACCATCATCCACATCATAAATAATGCATTTCCATATAATTTTTCATCATCAATCATAACATTTAAATATGATCCAAGTTCAAACAACATTCAAGTGAACCTTGCATCTAGGGGTTTATTCTATATACTTGGCGATTGCAGCGATGTGCATCCATGCAATTCGATAATATGAATAACCTACCATAAGGACACTTGGTAATTTTCATCATTCCATATCTCCTTATTCAAAATCACAAGCACATTTGGTACTTCATATTTTTACATGAAACCTTTCCAAGAATAATTTACACAAAAGCTGTCATTGATGGCCTAGTTCATGGGGCTTAACACATGGAAAAAATCACATTTCACATTTCCTTGACAGTCATCATGGCGACTAGCATTAGCTAGGGTGATTGGTTCCAACCATAGGAATTATCCAACAATCACTAGTTGGCCCTCCGAAGTTGACTATTTTTCTTTTATTTTTGCATATTCATCCTTGCATATCAATTATGCCTAAAGGCACATTATTCAACAGCATCGAATCACCCCAAATTTGGGGCAACCACATTTGGTTTTGAATCTCCTACAATAGGATACATCTTACATGATCATGACATCCTACACTTGGCAAAAATCCCTTCATCTGTTGGGGTAAAAACAAACACATCTTCATCACATTTTCGAAAAATTCTTCATCTATTGGGGCAAAAAAAGATGCAATCATTTCACATTATCCATATATCCCTTTCCAACTGTTGGGGTAAAAATGGTATCACTTTTACATAATTTATATCATCCACATTTTATTTGCACATATTTTCTTCAATTGACTCATGAGATTCATCCGCAAACTCATTCACCAATTGAGGGGGTAAATTTCGCAAATCCAAATTCTTTATTCTTTTGTATTCAAGATCATCTATCACATCTCAAGAGAAAGCTTCTTCTACACTTAGCCCAAGTAGGTATCTTGTGTTTTTGTACTACATTGTGTTTCACGCAACGTAGTACAAAAAGGGGCATCTATAGACACCAAAATATAGCCACTTGTTGTTCATCCAGGTCTTATCACTATTTCTACCCATTTATTTATATATATTTAGGTACATTTGTTAAATATATGTTTAATATTAATATTTTAATATTATATTTTCTATATATTTAATATATATATCTATATCCATATCTATCTATATATATGTAAATAAATACCAGCCATTGGATTTAACTTAATCCTAGCCATCCATCTACATCAATCCATGCCACACACCCAAAATTAATATCCACCCTTCGATGTATTTTAATATGAGCCACAAAATTTGTGTTGTTCAAACCCTAACATACCCTAGTGTGGATTAGGAGTCATTTTTATGGCTTAACCCCTAAGGATTTCACGTTGGAATTTCTCGAGTAATTTATGAAGTATTTGGCCCTAAGCAGTCTAAGTCTATCCAAGCATCCTTGTTATCCATCCTCACTCATCCTCACCTCCACATTCATTGCCTCCCTTCTCACTTAGCCAAATATACTTTTATATATCTTCATATCATCTCCTAAACACCTTCGGGCACTCCCTGTCACCATAAAGCACCCCTAGGTACTTCCCCTCCACTACCAAGAACCTATGGGTGCTTTCTACAATTCCTAAGCAACAACAGGTATTTTTTGCTGCCATCGAGTGCCTGCGGTTGTCTCAAACCAGAGCCCTAGTGACCTACTAACCCTCAGGTGATGCTAGGGAATCATCGCACCAACTTCTTGCAATAGCTATAATAGATCAAAAAATGGTAAGTTTAACAAGGTAAGATTTTCATTGTTATACTTATTTTAATATTCTCATATCTATTTACAGTATTTCTATTGCACAACTAGGGTTTATTATTTCATGTTTGAGGGTCTCACACAGTGGAGCCCTCATAGTTGCTACTAATATTTTGTTGTTATTTTCTGTGTATAGGTTTAGGAAGATACATAAGCATTGTGTAGTTGCTTAAGTAGGAGTCGCCTAGTATTAGATAGCACGAAGCCCACTCACCTCTGTTGATATTAGAAGCGAGATTGAAGATACCACCGACATTGTTCACTAAGGTTTCGAAGAACCCTAGTTATTGTAAAAATTTGTATCAAAGAAATCAATTCTTTCATTGTAACATTAGAGATTTGAGGCTCCCCCCATATTAATAAAATCATCTCTTTTGGTGCATTATTGGATCTTGATTTAAATTTATCTTATTATATATTTTGGTGTTTCGCTTTTGCATCTACAAAATTATTATGAATATTTTAGTGTTTAAAACTAAAAAATTACCATCAACCTACTTGGATATTCCTTTGTCTCATAAATAAAATAAAAAATATCTTTGGATCTCTTGTTTGGATGGAATGAATGCTTGTTTGGAAAGTTGGAAAGTTAAGTTCTTAACCATGGTGGGAAGGCTAAAACTTATAAAGACTACATTAAAATCCATCCCTACTTAAATGATATCACCTTCAATATTGCTAATAGGTATAACATCAAAATTGATAAAATTCCAATACATTTACTTTAGAAAGGATGCAAGGAAATATTTAGGTTTCCTATTTGTAAATGAGGTAGGATTTACAAAGGAAACATTGTTTGAGGAATAAGATTACAAAATTGTAGGCTTATGAGTTTGGTATTAGGGGCAAAGCTTGAGTGGAGATTATTTAGAGATGAAGAAAATAATTGGGAAAAAATATTATTTTAAAAATATATAGGTTCTCTTGATGCAATGAAATTATTTAGGAAAATAACCCTACCCAAAGGATTGTCAACATGGAACTTCATATCAAATAGTTTGTAATTGATAAAAACATATATTAGATGGTCAATCAATGAGGGGAATTGTTCAAATTTTTGGCATGATGCTTTGTTGAAGCCTTGTCCTTATATCTTTGACTCGATATGGCAACCATTGGCTCATATATGCCTAGATTGTAAAGGTCCAAAGGTCAAAGACTACTAATATGAGCAATAAATCTAGATCAATATTTCTATTAGTAACCTGGTTGAAGAAGAGGAAATCAAACAAATTACAAATGAACTTAAAAATATGCTTCAAGAGTTTTATTTGCTAATTTTTACACTTAAAATTAAGTTGGTTTAGAATATTTCAAAATATGGTGGATACTTGGTCAAGTTGGGATATGAGAATTTAGAGTAATCAAAATTTCCTACTCCCAAATATTTTTCTTGGAAGAATGTTTGGTCACTAGGGGGTCTCCCTAAGGCCTCAAAATTCCTTTGGTTAGCAGTTCAAAGTAGGATTCTTACAGAAGAGAGTCTAAAAATAAGAGGATATCGTGGACCCTTTAGATATTCCTTGTGCGATAAGGATTTACAAACATAAGATCATTTGTATTTTCATTGTCCTTTTGCTCAAACAAATTTGGGTTACTCTTTAAAAATTGGGTAGCTCCGTCAACATTGAAAGAGTTGATGAAATGTTGAATTAATTATTTCAAATCTAAAGCATTTTGTATTCTATGGAGGATTGGACTTAATCATTTTAAGGTTTGGAACCATATTATTTCCTCTCTTGCAAAATGTTCATGGATATGGTTCTCATCATGGAAGTCTCAAGTTTAGAAAAAAAGTGGTAATAACTTGGCTATAAAATTTTAGCATACAAGCAAGAGTCATTTGTGATAATGGAATTTAAACAAATAGTCTAATTCAATTTAGATTATAATGAACATGTCCAAAAAATGGGTTTATTAAAATTTAATTTTGATAGTGCTTCTAAAGTAAATATGAGAAAAGCTAGTGGAAGTGGTGTTTTTTGAAATACTAAAGGTAAAATTATCCTCACTTACTTAGAATCATGTGGAACTTCATCTAACAACTATGTAGAGGCTAGGGTACATATTAGAGGGATTAAAATTGCAATAGAAAAATGATGGAAATATATTTCAATTGAGGGGGATTCACAAATTATCGTTAACAAAAAAAATATGGGGATTGGATAAAAAATAATGTTATTGCTAATCTTCATAATCTATTATTGGAGGTAATATCTTAGAAATGTGAGCATATATATAAAAGAAAATTAGGTAGCAACAAATAAATTAGCCAATTGTGGTGTTGATCTTCATCTTAGTAAAATTCAAATTTTAGAAACCAACTAGCAAAGTGAGATTTTATCTCTTAATAAAGTCAAAGATATGATTGTGGAAACATAGCATTTTAAGAAAGTTGAAGAATATAATTGATATAAAAATAAATGAAAAATCTATGTGATAAAAGGTATGCTGGATATGGTTTAATTGACCTAACAACAAATGTAATATTTTGTTATTTTTATGGGAGTGGCCCCTATTATATGACATATATAACTTATTAAAAAATATTATTTAGATTGAAATATGTTTACAAAAATAATAATATTATATATAATGACCATATACAAAGAATTATGCTTAATGGGTTTGAGGCAAGTAGTGGAGATTGAGGAGTTCCATACTAT
The DNA here is from genome assembly GCA_028583015.1 of Wollemia nobilis. NCBI lineage: Eukaryota > Viridiplantae > Streptophyta > Pinopsida > Araucariales > Araucariaceae > Wollemia > Wollemia nobilis. The sequence continues at coordinate 13,177,843 of JAQPPZ010002499.1, forward strand.
CCAAGGTTTTAATCCCATGGTTGTTATCTCATTGAGCTATAAGGATACTTGGATGTAAGGTCATACTTATGACAATGCATGCATGGCATTAGGGTTGAGTGGCCATAGACCTAGGTTCTAGTGTAGCCTTATTTTGGATCCAACCCAACCTTCATGTTCTTTATGAGCTTTGTCCTAATGTTAACCTTAATATTTTAATTGATAGGTGGTATTATGTCTAAGTCATATATAGTTTATGATTTTCAACATATCCAAAATTTTTGACCAATTGCTCTGGGATAAATGGTGGGAGGCAAAAATATTTAGATCATTAATCCAATCTTCTAATTCCATAAGTGGGTCACCTTGAGCCATAAGGACATTTAAAGGAAAAATGTGAACTTATAGAAATGCATAGACATTGGATTTAGTGTAACCATAAGATTTGAGAAAATCTACCGAACTTAGTTGAGAGTTGAGACAAGTCATATTCCACATAAAAAGATATTGATAAAGGTTGAGTGCGTATAAATGGTGGCTGATTTACCCTCAAGTTAGTTGTCTTGACCTCTCTCTAAACTCAAATACATGGAAAACTATTTTAAAAATATATTAAAAATGATGTGTGGAATTTTATTTTTATTTCATAAAAGGGGTAACATTTTTCCAACCCTTCATAATTGAATGGTGTTTTAAAAATTACTTTTAAAAACCTTCAATTTTGATTACTAATCAAGGGTAATTTTAAATGGGTAATACTATTTATTTATTATACTAAAGGGTTTCACCTAAGATCGTATCCTCACCAAACTTCATTAAATCAAATTTTAACTAATCTTTCTAATTTAGCTAACCAAAAAAATCATTCCAAAACTAAACTAAGGGCCATGTAGTAATTTAGGTTTTTCATATAGCAATGAACCTTCTTTAAAGTAAAAATATTTTATAATTGGCCCTATAAAGTCCTTTGCAACAAATACTTTAAACAAATATCATTTATTGATGAGGAACTATCCCAAATAACATCCATTGGGTGATTTAATTTTGTATTGAAGATGTAGCTAAAAAAGAAAGCTATAGAAGTTTACATAAAAAAATCACCTCCCTACATAGGAAAATAAGCCATTATGACAACAACATTATGGTTATCAAAATCAAAAGTCCAAATTGAGTATGATAGTTAAAAAAATAAAACCATTTAGGCAGTTTGCTGCCCTACAATAAGTTTTTTAGGATTGTCCTTGTGGGACAATATAGTAGTTAGGACTTTGGGCTCTCTTTTTGGAGATCTAGGTTCAAACCACAATGGGGTGTGTGTGCATATGTGTATTAGTGAGCTTGTGACAAAAAAAAGTTTTTTTAAGACTAATATATTTATATTCCTATACAAATTTGCTACAAGGATATTTATCAAAATCCTATGTTATTTTTCTATCATCCAACTATTCTCTAAAAGGTTTAAATGTAATATTATATTGTAAAGTTGTATACATTGTAAAATAATCTATTGATTTTATCATTTTATATTTAGGGTAAGTTGACTATGCACATAAGCACAATAATTTGCATAGGTATGAGTCTCTGCTATAAAAACATGTCTAGAATAATAAATTAAAAAACAAAGGCTTACATTAAATTTAATTTTAAGTGGAGTGAAGGTCCACTTTCCTTAAAAAAAATGGATGTAAAGAAGAAAGGATAATACCTTTATAAAAGTCGAAAAATATTTGACATAGAGCATAGTAATTTTTTTATCAACTTTGCTAATGATATTTAGATATAAATTTAGAAAAGAGGTTCTATTATATTTTTTTGAAAACCCATACTCTAAATTGGAGTTGATATTGGATCAACCTGAAGTAAAATAATTTTGTCCAAAAATGGGAATAAAGTCTTCTATAGACTAATTAACTAGTGAAAGCTAGAGTAAAAGTTTCAAATATACAAAAAAAAAATCAAGAATAACCATATAGAAAATGGATAATATGCCTAATTAAACATAAAAACTAGATAAAATAATGGTGCTGTAATATAGTTTATTACCACATAGGTAAACAACTAATAAAATGCATGAGTTTGAATACCTTGAAATAGAATAAAAGCATACCATTTTGTAATACAAATTTATGAAGTGGTAGATGTTGGAATGTATTTTTTTTTTATTGGTAAGAGGGGTTTTGAAAGGTTCCTATAACCTTTTAAAAAAATGTTTTAGCTATGAAAAATACTCCCAACCATCTTAATAAAAAAGGAAACATCTTCTTCTAAACAAATAATAAGAAAGACAAAAATAGATAGAGAAGCCCTCGTAGGGGTAAAAAAGGAAGCATGAAAGGGCAATAAGAGAAACCCTCGCAGGGGACTTTGAGCCAAAAACCATCAAAACTTGCAAAGAGACATACATTTATTTGTTGAGGTAGTCTATATCAAGGCACCTTTCATCATCCACCATATTCTTGAACGTAGTCAAAATTTCAAACTAGTACTTGAGCCAGGTTTCTTGCAAGCTCACATGCAAACAAAATATTGAAACAAAAAGTTTCCCTAGGAACTCACAATAATTCCTCATACGTCAAAAGAGACCAATAACAATGATTCTTGAATTTGATATGGAGTAAAGCCTACTCACGTGTTTGGAAAAGACAACACATGGCTCCATTGTGTTAGCCATCATGCAACAAAAAATCCTACAAGTGGTGTTCATTGAATATGGTGTGATTACACTGTCTCCACGTATGGCTCACAAAAATATTCTCCAAGTTGAGCCATAAGATACACATTCCTCGAGCATTAATTTTTTCAAGGTGAAGCCACACATGGGTATATGTTGAAAATAGATCTAGTGAACTTAGAAAAATTCCATGAACCAATGAAACCTTCGATGATGTATCTTGGAGATGCTATCCAATCTGAGGTGGATTCCCTAGATTGGGACACCATAACATTGAGAAGATGTAGATACCCAAGAAACTCAAATTTTGAGAAAAATCACAAAAGAGATACAAGCGTGGGATTGCCATTGACTAGGGGGGAGGATAAATTTCATTCCAAATGGTGAGGTTAGGCATAGAGACCCCTAGGTTAGCTAGGAAGTCAATGGCTTGGTTTCCTTCCCTAAAGACATGTTGAATGGTGACATTGGGGGAAGAGCTTAGAAAAAAAATTGCCTCAAAGATTAAGCTAGAGATGTTCCAAGATGTTGATTGGGTGCCTACAATACTTATAATAATTTTCATAGAGTCACCTTTGACAATAAGATTAGGGAAGTCAATTCTAGATAGGAGAGACACACCTTGGAAGAGGGCTTGAGATTCAACAAAATGATTGATTTGGACATTGATATTTTCTACAAAGGCCAACAAGATCTTCCCTGTATGATATCTAAAGATACCTCCTGCTCCAATCGACCTTGGGTTTCCCTTGGAAGCACCATAAAAATTAAACTTGATCCATCCCAAGGGTGGAGGAACCCACTTGATAAGTGAGATATCAACCATAAAAGTGGGAGAGGAAAGATTACAAGAAGGGATTTGGAGGGACTTGGCTAATCGAGCTTCACTTAGGGTTTTTGACCACCCAGTGCCCTGAGTAACAGAGATATTTTTAGTTTCTCTGTGGATAAATCTAGAAAGAACATAGTTGGAATCATGGATGGATTTATTGAAGGCTCTAGAATTTTGTTCATACCAAACTTCCCATAGGAAATTGGGGAGACAAAATGTCCAAAATATTTTGACATGAATTTTTTTAAAGGGATTAGGCCACTATAAACATAGGCTATTCAAAGAATAAGGAGGAACCGAAGTGATGCCCATAGTGGAAAATAAGGAGTAAATAACTTTGAGTGAGAAAGGACAAGAGAGAAAAATATGTTGGGTGGATTTGCACTCTTACTTGCAAAGGTAACATTAGTTAGGAATGGGGAGCCCTATAATATGGAGATTTAAAATGGAGAGGATTTTCTCTTGAAAAACAAGCCAAAAGAAAAAATAGACTTTGGGAATGAGCTTCTTGTTCCAAATGATATTAGAAGGGAACCATGACCGATTAGGGTTAATGGTAAGTAAATAGGTAGACTTGACAGAGAAAAGCCCGTTCTCACTAGGTGCTCACAAGAGCTTATTTTCAACTGAACAGTTGGGAATAACATAGAGATGTAACTTGTTAGAAAAAACAAGATTAGCTCCTTTTTGATCTTCATTCAGATTACCTTGAGGAATGGTTTTCCAATTATTCTTGTTAGCATCAATGAAATTGCACACCTGTGTACCAAATAGTATGTCAGTCATAGGTTTGAGATAAATTAGTTTAAGGCAACTCTAAAGAGGGCTATTACCCAACCACTTGTCCTCCAAAAAACTTATCTTTTGGCCATCACCAATTTTTCAACAGATTCCTTTGCTGATGATCTCCCTCATACACAATATGGAATTCTAGGCAACATAACCTTGAATAGGTGAAGGATCATCCATAACATTTGGTTTATGCCAGAGGTATTTTACCTTGATGATATCAACCCACAATGATTATTCATTTTGAGGGATCCTCCAATATTTCTTGGTAATGAGGACTAGGTTCATCTGTTTGACATTCCTAAGCTCGATACCACCATATTATTTCTTGGAATAGACCTGGTCCCACACAACTAAATTAAATCTCTATTTGTGTTCAAAGCATGACCATAGAATTCTTCTAGATCTGTTCGATCTAGTTACAAACTTCAATAAAAATGTGAAAGATAGACAAAAAGAAAATAGGCTTGCTCTAGAGAGTGGCTTTGACTAAGGTGGTATTTCTTACCTAACTAAGGAGTCCTCCTTTCCATCCTACCATTTTTTGTGAATTCTTTCAATTAGTGGAAATCAATAAGATTTTTTGGCAAACCCATCAAAAAGTGGAAAACCAAGGTAGGTAGCATGAAGATCAATGATGGTAGAACCAAGGATATCAACTATGCAGGTTTGCCATCTAAGGGTGTATTGAGAAAATATAGTTTACTTTTGAAGAAATTGACTTTTTGACTAGTAGCAAACTCAAAGGAAAAAAGAATGGACTTGATGATTTTGGCTTTGGGAATAGAGGTATGAGTGGCAAGAATAGTGTCATCCATAAACTATTGGTGGGATATGGGCATGAGAGATGAGGTAGGTATAATACCAAATATTTTTCCTTTGGAATAGGAATATTGTAGGTTATCCCTAGGGCGTCCACCATAATGATAAAGAGAAAAAGAGACAAAGGGTCACCTTGTATTAGACCTTTCACACTCTAGAAATAATCACCAATGGAGCCATTAACTAAAATAGATAATATAACCCCTGAGATGCATGCATTGACTAGGTTGATCCAATCAGGATGGAAACCAAATTTGGACAATACAAAGAAGAGGAAACTCCAAGACACTCTACCAAAAGCATTGTTCATATCTAATTTAAAGAAAAGACTAGATTTATCACTTTTCGGAATAAAATAAATAAGCTTGTGGATTGTGATTATGCTATCAATAATAAGCCTCCTTGGAAAAAAACTATCTTGATAGGAATAAATTATGAAAGGGAGAATGGGTTTCAACCCCATAGTGATCACTTTGGTTAGGATATTATATAAAAAATTGCACAAACTCATTGGGAGGAAATCAGATAAGGATTTGGTATTATTGGACTTAGGGACGAGAGCCAAAAAGGTAGATTTTACATCTTTAGGAATGTTCTTAGTCTACTACATTTGTTGAATGGATGAAATTATGTTGGACCCCACAACATCCCAATATTTTTTAAAGAAAATTAGGGGGAAACCATTGAGCCTAGAGCCTTCCCACCATGCATTGAAAAATATACGTTATGGATTTTCTCAGAAAAAAATAGTTTAAGAAAAAAATTGTTATGCTCTTGGGATACCAACCTAGGGATATTGTTTAGGAGGGTCTCTGATGTTTGCACATTGCACTCCAAAATGGGTCCAAGAAGATCTTTGAAGAAAGCCACTGTCTCATCTCTGATATTTGTAATTTCTAAAATAATAGTTCCATCAGTACTAGTGAGTTCCTTGATCTTGTTAGAGCCCCTATGCCTCATTGTGGTAGCATGGAAAAATTTAGTACTAGAGTATCCTTTTTTTAATAGGTTATATATGGATTTTATTGGGGGCCACTCCCATAAAAATACCAAAATATTACATTTGTTGCAATATACCTTTTCATCACAGCTTTGTCATTTCTTTTTCTCTTAAATATATTCTTCAACTTATTCAAAGTGCCATGTTTTCACAATCAGCTCCTTGACATCATTTTGATTAAGATATAAAATCTCACTTGGTCAGTTGCCTTCTAAAATTTGAGTTTCATGGGATGAAGATCAACACCATAATTCATTAATTTATCTAACACCCAATTTACTTCTCTATAAATATGCTCACACTGCCAAGAGATTGCATCTATTAATATATGATGAACATCAACAATAATATTATTTTTTTATCCAGTTTCCACATCCATTTTTCTTAATAACATTGATGATAATTTATGCCCTCAATTGAAATTTCCATAATTTTTTGTTGCAATTTTAATCCGTGTAAGAAGTGTCATAGCCTCTGCATAGTTATTACTTGAAGTTTGATATGATTCAGAATAAATGAGGAGAATTTTACCTTCACTATTCCTCCACCAGCTTTTCCTGGATTTCCTTTAGAAGCACCATCAAAATTAATTTTGATAAACTCAATTTTTGGACATTTCCATTTTACCATAGATCAAAGTAGATCCTTTGTTTTAATTCCATTGTTGTAGATGACTCTTCCATGTATGTTCAAATCCTATAGCCAAGTTATTAGCACCTTCTACAATTGAGACTTTCGATTATGAGTACCATATTTGTAGGCATTCTGCAAGAGAGGCACTAATACAATTCCAAACTTGGGCATGCTTTTGATATTTATTTTTAAAATTTTTATTTTTTCCTTTCAAGCCATAAATTCCAACAAATAATGGTAGTGTCAATACTCAAAAGAATATATAATGCTTTAGATTTGAAATATTTTATCAACTCTTTCAATTTCAAGTTTTTAAAAAAATAACCCCAAATGGTGTGAGCAAATGGATAATGAAGAAGTAAATGGTTTGACGTTTCTAAATCATTCTCACACAAGGCACATATAAAGGGTTTATAATATCTTCTTCTTTGTAGAGTCTTTCTATTAAGAATATTACTTTGAACTTCTAACCAAAGAAATTTTGAGGCCTTAGGGAGAGCCTCTAATGACCAAATGTTCTTCCAAGAAAAATCTTTGGGAGAAGGAAATTTTGATTGTTCTAAATCCTCATATTCCAACTTGACTGAGTATCCACCATCCTTTGATAAATTCCAAACCAACTCATCCTTTTGTGTAAAAATCGATAAATAAAACTCTTGAAGCATATTTTGAAATTTGTATGCAATTTGTTTCAGTTTCTCTCCTTCAACCAGGTTACTAAAATAAATCCATCATTTGGAGTTTTTGCTCATAATAGTATAATATTTGATCTTTGGACCTTTACATGCTAGGCATGCTTGAGCCAATGGTTTTAATTTTGAGTTAGAGATAAAAGGATAAGGCTTAAACCAAGAATTATACCAAAAATTTGCATAACTCCCCTCATTTATTGACCATCTAATATGTTTTTTTATAAATTTCAAACTCTCTGATATGAAGTTCCATATTGACGATCCTTTGGGTAGAGTTATTTTTCTAAACAATTTTATTGCATCAAGAGAACCTATATATTTTTGAATTAATATTTTTACCCAATTCTTTCCTTGATCTCTGAATAATCTCCACCCAAGCTTTGCTCCTAATGCTAAATTTATAAGTCTACAATTTCGCAAGTCTGCTCCTCCAATATTCTTTCCTTTGCAAAACCTATCCCACTTACAAAGAGGAAACCTAAATTTTTCCTCACAACCTTTCCATAGAAAGTCTCTTTTTATTTTATCAATTTATGATGCAATTTTTGTTTGCGGTCTTGGAAGTGGCATCATATAAATAGGAATGGATTGCAATGTAGCCTTTATGAGTTATAGCCTTCCTACAATGGTTAAGAACTTACCTTTCCAACGTACCAACCAAAATTTCATTCTATCCAAAAAAGAGATCCAAAGTTCCTTTTTATTTCCTTTATTAGACAAAGGAATACCCAAGTAGGTTGATGGAAATTTTTCAATTTTAAACCCTAAAATATTCACAATAATTTGTTGTAAATGTAGGGAAGTATTAATGAAAAATCCTAGTGTTGTGTGGAATTTTTGCTTACCCTTTTTTACGATGTGTCACATCATGGGAATCCCAAGTATCACAACCATTTTGTAGACTCCGATGGGTCTATATATTTGACCTAGGAAAATATTATCTATAAAATTCTAGACAGACTAGGTTGGGTAAGGAAACCCCAGATGATGGGCTTGTATGTTTATCATGTTGATATTATAACCCATATTTCACCAGATTAATTTTTTATGTTAGTTTTTGATCTTTTAAACTAGATCATGTATCATTTAAATTACTCAGACCAGACTGATGCCATGTCCATTGGGTAGTCATAGCAGATTTATAACTTTCATGAACTAAGAGAGAAAAGGAGAGAAAAACTAGTTCATTTAGATTTATTCAAATGATGTGATAAACATGAACCATTAAACTAGTCAAGAGAAAGTGCTATTCACACATTTAGATACTGTAATATGCAAAAAAACAACACATAAATAATTAACACAGGAGATACCAAGAACTGAGTTGGAATTTATATTCATCAAAAGTTTTACATAAAATAACCCAACATAGTGCTCGTGTCTATACAACAGTAGTTACAATTGCATCCCTATTAGAATATCATAACAGGGGGTTGTTCCTCCCCATTCTAATTGTAGTGATGTGAGAGTCTCAAAATATTTGCATGTTAGTTGGAAGTGAAATAATTAGGTTGGGCTTCCTGGATAGTTCCTAGGCAATGACAAAAGAAAGGGTGACGTAAGAGATAAAGGAAAAACACACAGAGGGAAAATACGACTAACTCCAAGACACAACTTATACTTGGACCAAAATTTTTGTCTCTAAGGTTTGATTAAGTCTTTTGTTGCAATGCTCCTCTATGTATAGCACTAGGAGGAGATCGGGATGTGTTGTAACCAGTTTCCCATCAACCCTCTATCTGGCCTGATCTCTTGTCTGGTAAAAAATCATGGTAGGTACAAAAATGGATAGGCGGCCCATGCCATTATTACTATAATTACTCTTATTGCATGTAAACCTCCCCACCACATTGAAAATGTGGCTGTAGCATACCTTGATCAGTTACGTACTTTATTGTGTTGGGCCCCACTCCACCTTGTTCATTATCAGGTGCATCATTTTATGGGTCCCCCACCACTCCTTTTTCAATATTTTGTAGGTTCTAATCAATGTAGATACATGCATCATTGTGGAAGATCAAGATGAATTTTAACATATTAAAATCTTGTGTAATATTATTTACCCATTCATTTGACCATTTCATGATGTTCTCAGAAAATATACATAAGCGATCCATCAACTCGACCAAGGAATTGAATGACCTCGTTAGATTCATGTTTTGACCAAATTTGAATTCTTGTATCTTATTAAAGATAAAATATTTAATTTTGGGTGCTTGGAAAAACTCCTCCAATGTGAATTCATAGTCGTTGAGTTTATTTTCCACTTCTTCTTCAAAGCTTACTATCTCCTGATCCCACTAGAGCCAATTTGATTTATTCTACAAGAAGATGAAGACCTTCACATATTATTTTTCAAAGAAATAGATGGATCCATCTCCCAGGGTGACCACCCCCCAATGACTTCCATATAATTTTCTTTGAATTTCAAAAATACAGGGTATATCAGGTTTATCCTCTGATTTTTTTACTGCAACAAATCCCTCAAAATACCTGTAGTGTGCCTGGTGTCATAGATATTATAGAATATTATTGTTAAATCATCCATGCTCCCCTGCATTTTATCTTTCATTTCTTACTTTAATTATTTGATGAGACCAACATGATCATCGATTGACACGGTGGTGTTTTGAGAAGTAGTTGGCATTTGCCTTAGTTGATCTATATCAACTTGCAACTACTATACTTTCTATTGTATTTGTTATACTTCTGTAGCATTGGTATTTAAAATTGTGACTTCCTTTTCTATAGCTTTTACCATCTATACTTGAGAGACCACATGTGATTTCGTCATGTCTACAGGACTGATAGTGGCCATAATCACTCCTCTATCAAAATCAATCATTGTTTCTTTTAGGCTTGGTGGTAGGGTAATGGCAAATGTGTCAATGCACACATCACAAGTATTTTATTCTACTATTATTTGAGCCTTGCTCACTCATTTACTAGAAGCTCTTTGATCCTCCATGTCTTGTATTTTATCTTCCTCATTAGAATTAAATTGTATCACTTCCCTCACCCTAGACGGTATGAAATTATCTATGTCTAGAGATGAGGACTTAGTCATGGATTTATTTTGAGTGGGATACTATGAAGGGCTCTCTATCTGGACTTCATACTTGTGGAGTATGTTTGACAATCCTCTTGCTTCTTGTGTTTTATTTAATGCCTTAGGAGGAATTGGATGTTCCTTTTGGTTGATCACCAAGGTTATGAAGACCACAAAATATTGACTAACTATTAGATCAGTCTGTCTGGATGGAGAGATTAGTGCTTGCATCGAGGCTAAAGCTAAACTTTGTACTTGATGTGAGGGATGAGCTACTAACTCCTTTCCCCTTGATGTTGTAGCGAGGGAACTGGAAGACGTGAAGAGTCTTACCTGCTCCTAATGGGCTACATCTAATATTTTCATGGTGACTTCAAACAAATTGTAGTCCTAATGAACAATCTAGAGGGTGGGGTCCTACAAGTATTCTAAAAAAGCAACAAGGACTAGAGGGACTATTTTGTCAACCAATAATTCTCTATTCCACCTCAAGTCGGAGCTATAATCCACCACTGCTTCTAGCTTGTTATGAGGTCTGCTATCCATTCACCAGATCAATTCTAATGATAGGTCCTACTTGAGGGTCTTTTGTATTTTATCCTCAAAATCATCCACTCTGTGTGTAACCTGTAGGAGGGAGAATTGCTTTGTGACAATCCGTTTATAATAGCTGAGAGGATCGTAGGGCCTCTAGGTGATCCCCTAGAAATAATATGTGTCCATATTCCAGATGGCCTAAAGTAAAGATAAGTGGATTAGGTATGTATAGGGGTCCATTGTATAGGGTATTTGCAACAATGTAACTCCTCCCTTATTCCTTATAGATCAAAAATTTACCTCTTTTGCAATTTCCCTGGTTATCTTTAAAATGGCTATGGACATTGGGAAATGCTTTGGAAAAGATTTTAAGGGTAACTTTGACCCATATAGTCTGATGTAAAAATATTATTCTATACATAAGAAATCTCTTACTTTGGCCTTATGAATAAAATTTCTTACCTTGGCCTCAAATATTTTAGGTTCTTCCCCACATAGCCAAGCATGGATCATAGGGAGGAATTCTCTAAAGAAAATCACGTAACTCGAGCATCCTTCCTATATACACAATAGTGGATCTTGAATTGTGGTAGCATTGACTCCTTCTATTTTGATGATTTTAGACTATTCTAATTGGAATACAACTAGGTGAATTAAAAATAAATAATAGGAAAAAGGAGGGAGTTGATATTTGTCTACCAGGATAGCTTCCTATAATTCTATCAACTCCCAGTTGATGTTGTCATTGATAATATCCTCCCACTAATATACAAGTCTCTTGTCTCTCTTGTTGCACTGAATAATTAGAAATATGACCTCCTTAGTAATCTATTCTAAGTCCATTCCCAGTACCAAGTTGATCATATTTGCATAATCTTGGGCCCAGGGATGGAGAATGGATTTGTGTATGGGGAATTTGGGAGGCATATGCTTATTCCTCTTTAGGATCCTACCTGATAAGGAGATATTGAGCATGAAATTGGATTGGAGAGCGAATACCTAAAATTCCAATATCGATGATGTCGTGGAGAGCCTGAATACCCTCCTAATTCTGTCACTTGTAAGCCTAAATGTCACCTGGTTGGTGTGATCTTTGATAGTCTTGTTCCTGGGGTTGTATGCTATTGCAAACAATACAATAAGGTCTGATGAGTGGTAGACCCTAGGTTAAACCTATTTGTTGAGGTTCATAGCCCATTTTTTACACATAGGGCTCTATTCATCATTATCTCTCTACGTCCTTATAAATAATCCTCTGAGTAGATTTGGGTGATGTTGATTATCCTCCTCTACTAGGTCAAATTTGTATATGGTGATATTCTCTAATTCCTTCTGTTGGTCTAGCATGATGTATTTATTCAAAATATATTGGTTAGTGAGCACCTTTAGGTCCTTGGTCTTTCCCATTCTCTTAGTCATCGACCATGCTCTAGTTAACTTTTTGATTCAGGCCTTTACATATGTTATCCCTGTTGATGCAAGACTCATGGAAGCCATCAGATCGAATGATTGTAGAGTGAGGATGCTCCTGTGCACTTTCACTCTTTTGATTATCTACCAATTTAAGGACTAGAAGATAACTTTGTACACACAGAGACACAAAATACTATGGACACAAACACAGACACACACACTCTTTATTTTTTTACCTATTATCCCCTTTGAGGAGAGGGCCAAATAACTTTAGATACTAGCCATTGATAGGTATGGGTATTTCTTCTCCTTCCAATTCCTATAACCTGTAAGTATGCTGACCAATCACCTTAGCAACCTGGTATGGGCCTAACCATTTTGGCTCAAACTTACCTTTCTCACCTAGTTTTTCATTTTTTGGATCCCAGTAGAGTACTAACTCACCCTCTGAAAAGGACTTCCCTTTTAATTTCTTATTGAATGACTCAACTATCCTTTTTGTTTGGGAAATCATCTTTATAACTACCTCTCTTCTATCTTCTTCCAATTCAACAATTCGATTCATCCTCCTTTATAGGGCGTTAGGATTTTTGTGATCCTGAAGGACTAAAGAGAGAGCTATTCACTTTAGTTGATGTAGCAAAAGTGCACTTTTCCCATAAACCAATTCATATGGTGATATACCTGTGGCCCTTTTTACTAATAATTTGTCTATCCATAAAGCATATTTTAACTCAATATCCCAACTTCTTTTATTCTTCCCCAGTGACCTCTTGATTTAGGCAATGAGATTTTTATTAGAGTATTCTGCTAGCCCATTTCCCTAGGGGTAAGAGTTCATGGAGTTAGATAGCTCTATGTTGTACTTAGCACAAAATTCTACCATATCAAAGGAGGTGAAATATTTGGCATTATCTGTAACAAGCTTTCTAGGCACCCCAAACCTGGTCAAGATGTTTTCCTCTAGGAAGTTGATGATAACTATGGTTGTTGATCTCCTAAGGGGAGCTACCTTGACCCACTTGGTAAGGTAATCCATCACTATGACTATCCATTTATGGATTCCCAATGAGTTTGGGTTAAATTATCCTATAAAATTCAATCCCTACTGAGTAAATGGAGCTTCAACTATGACCAATTTTAGTGGCATTGTAGGCATAATATTCTTGCCTATAAACATTTGGTAGCTATAACATCCCCTAACAAACTGGTAGACATATTTAAACATTGAGGGCAAATAGTATCCCACCCTAATTATAGTGTTGGTTGTTTCCTTCAAAGCGAAGTGGCCACCAAAGAATCTTGTGTGGAATTCTTCAATGATCTTGAGGAATTCATCCTTGGATAGACATAACAATAATACCCCACTTGGGTCTCTCCAATAAAGTTGGTCTCCCTAGAGATAATGCTTCTAGTATTGCTACTTGATGCTTCTTATATGACTTTATGATTTCCCTGACAATAATGATAGGGTTCATAGGTATAGCAGGATGTTTGTGTACCAATCACATTCATTGTCACCTACTAGGTTGTCATGTTGCAAATCCCCTACTATGGTGATGTTGTTCATATCCTCTCCTCCTTTAATAGCCATGTATTTTCCTATCCCTTGTCCTTTTATCAATTTGAATACTTTGAACTTGATATCGTACTGTAATAGTTTGACCATACATCATTCTGAGCTTCCCATAGGATCTGGTTGTGTGAAGATATCTTTCATAGCCATATAAGGGATGCAAGAAATTACTTTATTGGAACAAAAAATACTCTTAAAATGTTCCAGGGCTTTTATCAAAGTGAATGCCTATTTTTCTAGGATCTTGTATCTCATTTGAGATCCTTTCATCCTCGAGCTCATGAATTCTATGGGTGTTTTATTTCCTTCCTCATCCTTATGTGATAGGACTATAGCTATTGTATTCTCAGAAGTGAAATAATAGATGTTGAAGTTATTGGAATGGTTTGGACATGTCAACACAGGTGTAGTGGTGATAGTATCTTTGATCCGCTAGAAAACCTCCATGTTTTCTTTGTTCCTTCTTATACCTACATTATTTTTTATCATATCATTAATGGGTTTGGCCAAGTCAAATTCCACCAACATCATCCACACAATTCCATGGGGTTGGACACACAAATTAGTTCATCACCCAACACTGATTGGATGCCTTCTCAATTTGCTTGTTTGGATCTCCATGGAGAGGAATCAAGGCTGCCCATATATCTTTTTCTTATTGGCCTAGGTGTGACGTGCTTGCATGCCAAAAACTTGGGATGCATAAATTTAAGAGGAGGCACACAAAATTTGTGCACATTTAATGCACTTATGTGCTCCATTAAAAGAAAGCACATGACTCAAATATGGGGTGCACAACTTTTGTGCATCCCTCAAATCTTATGTGCTTCATTAAAAATGGAGTGCATGACTCAAAAATAGGGTGTACAACTTTTGTGCATTGCTTACACTCATGTGCACTCCATTGGAAGTGGGGTGCATGACCTTAAAATAGGGTGCATGACTTTCATGCACCCCTCAACTTTTGTGCGCTTCATTAAAGGTGGAGTGCATGACTCAAAAATGAGGTATGTGACTCTGCGCACCCCTTAGAATCTTGGTGCAATCCAAATCTACAGAGCGCATAACTCAAAACGGGGCATGCAAAAGTGGACTTTTTGTGCGCTCCACTAGAGGTGAAGCACATGACTCCAAAATGGGGCACACAAAATTTATGCATCCCATAGACTCTTGTGTGCTCCATTAAAATCAAGCACATGACTCAAAATGGGATGCACAACTTTTACGCACCCTTCAAACTCTTGTGTGCTTCGTTGGAAGTGGAGTGCACAAACCAAATAAGATAAAACTTGAGGTGCTCAACCTGATTTTTGAGCGCTTACTGAAATGAAGGGTCATTGACTTAGAAAATTTTGAAATTTGAGGCTACAAAGGTGAAGTTGCTCTGCCAGGCCTACATTGGCTCTGACTGGGATAGGGGAATGAATGTTGGGATTTCATGTATTGGCTTGATAACCCTAGAATATTCAATTCAATTGGACACTACCTAACTAAAAACAAAGAAAAATACCATAAGATAACTTTGTACACACAGAGACACAAAACACTATGGACACAAACACAAACACACACATTCTTTTTTTTTTACCTATTATCACCTTTGAGGAGAGGGTCAAATAACTTCAGATGCTAGACATTGGTAGGTGTAGGAATTTCTCCTCCTAATTCTTATAACCTATAAGTATGCTGACCAATCACTTTGGAAACCTGGTATGGGCCTAACCATTTTGGCTCAAACTTACCTTTCTCACCTGGTTTTTCATTTTTTGGATCCTAGTAGAGTACTATCTCACCCTAAAAAAAGACTTCTCTTTTGCTTTCTTATTGAATGAATCAACTATCCTTTTTATCTGGGAAATCATCTTTGTGACTGCCTCTCTCCTATATTCTTCCAATTCAACAATCTGATCCATCCTCATTTATAGGATGTTAGGATTTTTATTATCCTGAAGGAGTAAAGAGAGAGCTATTCACTTTAGTTGATGTAGCAAAAGTGCACTTTTCCCATAAACCAATTCATATGGTGATATGGCTGTGGCCCTTTTTACTAATAATTTGTCTACCCATAAAGCATATTTTAACTCAATATCGAAACTTATTTTGTTCTTCCCCAGTGACCTCTTGATTTAGGTAATGATATTTTTATTAGAGGATTTTTCTAATCCATTCCCCTAAGGGTAATAGTTCATGGAGTGAGCCATTTCCATGATGTACCTAGCATAAAAGTATACCATCTCAAAGGAAGTGAAATATTTGGCATTATCTGTAACAAGCTTTCTAGGCACCCCAAACCTGGTCAAGATGTTTTCCTCTAGGAATATTTTGATAACCGTGGTTGTTGATCTCCTAATGGGAGCCATCTCGAACCAATTGGTAAGGTAATCCATCACTAGGGCTATTAATTTATGGCATCCCAAGGAGTTTGGGTTAATTTATCCTATCAGGTCCAATCCCCACTAAGTAAATGGAGCTTCAACGATTATCAGTTCTAGTGGCATTGTAGGAAGATTCTTCTTGCCTATAAATATTTGGTAGCTATATCATCCCATAACAAATTGGTAGACATA
Organism: Wollemia nobilis; assembly: GCA_028583015.1. NCBI lineage: Eukaryota > Viridiplantae > Streptophyta > Pinopsida > Araucariales > Araucariaceae > Wollemia > Wollemia nobilis. Next base: position 13,194,403 of record JAQPPZ010002499.1, read on the forward strand.
TTTAACCATCGAGGGCCAATAGTACCCTACCCTAATTATAGTTTTGGCTATTACCTTTAGAGTGAAGTGGCCACCAAATAATCCTACATGGAATTCTTCAATTATCTTGGGAACTTCATCCTTTGATAGACATAACAATAATACCCCACTTGGGTATCTCTAATAAAGTTGATCTCCCTGGAGATAATACTTCTGGGTTTGCTGATTGATGCTTCTTATCTAAATTTATGATTTCCTTGGTAGGAATGATAAGGTTTATAGATATAGTAGGATTTCTATGTACCAATCACATTCATTGTCACCCACTAGTTTGTCATGTCACAAATCCCCTGCTATGACGGTGTTGTTCATATCCTCTCCTTTACTGGCCATGTATTTTGCTAGCCCTTGTACTTTTATCACTTTGACTACTTTGAACTCGACATCATACTACAACAGTTTGACCATCCATATTGTTGAGCTTCCCATAGGCTCTGGTTGTGTGAGGACATATTTCATAGCCATATAAGGGATGCAAGCAATTACTTTGTTGGAACAAAAAATGCTCTTAAAATGTTCTAGGGCTTGTATCAGAGCGAATGCCTATTTATCTAGGAGCTTATATCTGAATTGAGCTCCTTTCATCCTTGAGCTCATGAATGCTATGGGTATTTCATTTCCTTCCTCATCCTTCTATGATAAGATTACAGCTATTGTGTGCTCATAAGTGAAATAATATATGTTGAAGTTCTTGGAATGGTTTGGACATGTCAACACAGGTGTAGTGGTGATAACATATTTGATCTACTAGAAAGCCTCCATGTTTTCTTTGTTCCATATTATACCTACATATTTTTTTTTATCATATCATTAATGGGTTTGGAAATCTTAGCAAAGTTTGGAATAAATATTTTGACAAAGTTTATCTTGCCAAAGAAGGACCTAACCCCTTTTATATATTTTGGGGGTAGTATTTTTACAATGGCCTCTATCATTTGAGAATCAATAATTATTCCTTATTTAGAAACCACATATCCTAGTAGCTTACCATGGGTGGATCCAAACAAGTACTTATTGGGATTAAGTGATATCCCATATTCTTTGCATATTTCAAAAACTTGGGATAGATGAGAGAAGTGATCAACTAGATTTTTTGAAAATACTGTGATATCATCCAGGTATACCACTAATGCGTAGTCGTTATACCATCATTAATTCTCAATGAATCTGTCAATCCAGGGCAGTGTACAAGGCTATCTCATGGGAGAAGAAGTGAAACAGCTATAACTTAGGTCAATCTAGGGCAACAAGTCTTATTGGTGGAATCGGTTTGGTGGGGGGTTTTGGAACATTCCTATCTCTAAATTGCATGAATTAAATCTTAATCTAAGTTGCAGAATTGGAAACTAATCACTAACTGCAGAAATGAAGTCCTAATTACAATTGCATAATAAGACCTAATTATATTGCAGAATTAACAGTTGCAGAATTGAAAGTCTGATTCTAATTGCAGAAAGGAAATCTAATTACTTTTGCAGTAATGAAAGTCTAGATCTAATGTGGAAATAAAAACTATCAAAATTCTGTAATAGAAGGTTGTCAATCCTCTGTTCAGATTTTGACAGCAAAACATAAAAATGCAGGAAATTGCTGAAAAATAGTAAATGCTGAAAATAACAGTCTAAAAATAAAGTGAAAGCTTGGCTGAAAGTAAGATTGCAACTAAAACATTAAGCACAAGATTTATCTTAGCATAAATAAACTAATACCGCAAATATTATCAACTATTCACAAGCAATTTACATAACAAGTTCTGCAACTCATTCTGATCGCAAAGAAAATCGTAATAAAAACCTGTTCCGTTAGTCCTCCTCCTAGGTCTGGAAGTGGCCAGCCTCTTTGTCCAAAAGAAGGTGTAAGTCTCTCTCTCTTTCTAAATCTTAATCACATTCATTTACAAGTAATTTGAAATAGAACTGGTGCACTTTATTGATCAAAAGACATGATTACAAGAATTCTGCTGAAAAACTGTTACAGGACTGTAACAGTCAATTCCTAGTTATACTCTGTATTTAGCTTCCTTACTCTATTTTCTATCTATCTGCTATTTCTCTACCTCTCTCTAATAGCTCAACCTGAATGGGAGCAATATTTATAGCTATCCTATGATCTGATTACAAACAAAGAATATCTCAAAAGATCTAATCCTAAAATGTCGCAACAAATTCTGGTTTTATCCTAGAAGAGGACTAAAACCTGATCTTTCCCTTAATGATGGATTTGGTCGGCAATGACGGCAAAGACAGATGGAGGATATTTCTCTTTACTTTTTCCAACCTTTATTTCCCTTTTTCCGCCTTCAAAAATCGGTCAAAAAGGTCAAAAACACATTCTTGTTCTTCATTCCGAAGATAAGTGGCTTCATTCCGAAGACAAGGCAGCTTTCATTCCGAAGATCGCTCATTCCGAAGATACTGCATTCTCATTCCGAAGATCGCTCATTCCGAAGATACTGCATGCTTCATTCCGAAGATCCGCTCATTCCGAAGACGCTGCTTTCTTCATTTCGAAGATCCGCTCATTCCGAAGATGCTGTGTTTTCTTCATTCCGAAGATATCTGTTCATTCCGAAGATGCTTCAGAATGAACAAATGTATGCTTTCCATTGGTTTCTTCTGCATCTCTCATGTGGGTTATCTCCTAAGATCAAATTCTAATGGTCTTCATCCCTTTCCTCATGTGAATTCCATGCCTTGCTATTTATGGACAGCTGGCTGGAATTTATATGGGAAAGACCAGTTTTTGCTGCACAGCAACAGTTTGCTTGCACTGTTGCCAGATTTAGGTGAAGTAAATGCTTGAAACAAATCAGAATATGATTAGTGAAATGCTGCTATTATTCTAAGCATATCCCATTGTAGCAAATCATAACAAAAAGAGCACAAAACTATGCAAAAAGCTGTAAAATCAACATATAATATTTCAAATACATTGATCATGCAAAATGGTTAATATACAGCATATTAAATCAACTTAACTAACATATCAGATAAAACATAAGAGTTTATAGGCATTTTTAGTGTACAAAACATGTTATAATTGAGGCATTTCCAGGCCTCATCATTTTCCCCCCAACTTATATTGATGCATGCCCTCATGCATTCTGTTGGGCTATGGAATCACATATGTCCATGTTTAGATTCCATGACCCGTAGAATAACTTCTTGCCTATGTAATATCCCCTGTTTTCCTGAATGTTTCTGAGCCAATCTTCAAATTGTTCATCAGGCTGTTCATTTTCCTCAAAGTAAAATGGAACTGGAGTAATGATGGTTGGAGGCCTGAACCTGAGACCTATCCAGTTATGCTGCATGATCTGGATCAGTTGGACTACACCTTCTGCTCTTCTTTTGGACCACTCTAGATTGATGGGGGAGATAGGTTCTCTTTTCCTTAAAGACATGGAAAGTTCATTCCATCTGTCTCTCGCATACCGACAATGTCGGAAAGAAATTGTGATCACAAGAAATTGTTAAATCTGGTCACACAAGTCCCTCAAATTGTTCAAGTACATTCTCTTGATATCATCCCTGTTCATCATTGAGAAGTGTCGCTGAGTGATATTTAAGTGATTTGGCCGGATTGCTCGACTAACAACTCAGCCCTTGTTTCAACCACTTTATTCTCGCCTTTTCTCATGATCCCAATAAAGCTGATTTTGCAAGGTAGACATAAATGCTCTCAACCGAACATCTCCAATGTAGATTTGAGGATGAGAGTCAACTTCCTCTCCGTATGAAGAAATCTGTGCAAAAATAGTTCACACAGGAGATTTTTCTCGCTCAAAAGGATCTGTCAAAATATGCCTCCAAAAAATCTTCAATAGTGTCCAATTTGTATGGAAGGTTTGAAGTAATCCTCATGACCTCGCCATCTAAGGTATTTCTCCTTCAAAATAAGGCTCAGAAAATCTGGCTGGCCGTCTAAATTGGACTAAAAACTCAAGCAATTTGGCACAAGTCAGATACCTTTTCTTTCAATGCCTGAATTTTTGTGTCCTTGGCTTCTAGCTGTTTTGCCTCCAGTTTGAATTTTTCAGTTTTACTGGCAAGCTGTTCATATCTAATCATCCAGCTAGCTATGTCTGCATTGTACTGCTCTAGGGACACAGTATTAGGTGGTCTTACTACAGGGGGAATCCTAGGCACCAGATTTGTCTGAACTCCTTTTTCTGCCACTTCCATTGGCTGTTCATCTGTCAATATCTCTACTTGCACCCCCTTATTTGCTATTTCTATGGGGTTGTCATCAGATAGTATTTCTACTTGTACCCCCTTATCTGTTGTTTCTACTGGAAGTGTAACAAGTTGAAATGCAGGGACCTCAGTTGGAGTACTTACTTGAGCATTTTCTTGCTGTTGGGACTGTTCCTGTGTTGGTGGCTCATTTTCAACATCCTCTACGATATTTCTCACCATTTCTGAAGCATCTTTAGAACAAGAAGGCACTGCTTCAGAATGAATAGGCACTTCTTCAGAATGAAGGAGTGCTGTTTCAGGATGAACTTCTATATCTGCCTCAACAGAGTCATTTGCTCTTGATAAAACCAGAAGCAATTGAGCCAAACTGTCTTCATCATGGGATACAGCTGGCTGTTTTTCAGATTGTGACAACAACTTTTTCAGTTCTGCCACTTCCTGCTGAAGTTCTGCAATTTTTCTTGCTTGCATCTCAATGATGCTTTCTTTCTCTGTGATCCATTTGGTCTGTGTTTTGACAACACTTCTTGCTGCCCTCAGCGCTCTGATGTCTTCCTCTTCTGTTTCGCTTCAGTTGATGCAGAAATCGCTGCAGCTGGTCGTTCAACCAAATCTTCTTCTCTCGCAACAGCTTGTTCTTGTTCGAGGAGGCTCGTGAAACTGTCTATAAGGATATCTACCATATCTGTAGCCTGTTGAATTGTAGCCTCCTCCAAACCAACTTGCTCAGTTTCTGCCTCAGCCATCTGTTCAGGGAATTCTAGAAAGTTATCAGATGTTGGTTGTATTTCTGTGACATCTGGGCTACTTGGTCTATCTTCTTCCTCCATGACCTGTTCTAGCTTTCTTTCAAATGGATTCTTGTAGACCTCCTAGTTCCGGATGCAAACTTCTTCTTTTTGCTCTATTTTCTGGTGACAATAGGGGTCATGGGGCCACCTTTGATGCCTCTCGTTTCCCTTGTTTCACTTCTCTGTTCTGACAAGTCAGTTGCAGCTTCAGCAAACCGAACTTTCTTTTGTTTTTCTCGCTCTGCTGCTAGTTCCAGATCCTCTTTTCCTTTGTCTCTTAGCCTGTGAAGTTGAAGGCTCAGGAGCAAGGTTTTCTTGTTGCTGTGGGGTGTAGTTCTAGAATCGCTTTAGGGGCATCTTCTAGCCTCTTCTAGCATCCTCTCGCAACATTTTCTAGAGACTTTCGTAATATTTTCTGCAGACTGTTTCCTCTTCTGCAAAACATCACAATTTTGGCTCCTCTTCTTCTTCACTTTCATCCCAAAAAATGACATCATTTAGGTTAGAGTAAAACCTGTCAAAACTCCTAGGGTTTCCTCTAAAATGATGTTGGCAAACTAATTTGATAAGGCCATGATGGCGAAGGCTCCCTTTACCCTCCTGATATCTTTTTGCCATATTCTTTAATTCTTGATACAAATACAGGGGAAGATTAACCCTAACTTCTGGTTGTTGTCTACCATGTCTGAGATGGTTTAAAATTCGTAGATGATGCCCTGATAACAGCACATACTGCCCTTCACAGGTCAAAAACTTAATCACCTAGGTGGCTACTTCATCCCAGGGTTCTTGCAGGCTGGCCCTTTTTAACCCTTTGCATGTGTTGTTATGGGTTAAGTATTCAGGTTCCCTATCATTTTCTTCTACAAACTGATTAACTACATTTGCTAATGTGTTCTTGCCAGATCTAGTAATTGAAATTCCCTCTAATGGCAGCTCTGTAATCTGACTTAAAATTTTAGGGCTTACCTCAATAGACATGCCATTGACATGTGCTCTGTTGTTCCTGAATGTATGGGCAAACATGCCACTAAATCTTCGAAGACCCATTGAATTTGTCAGAAACGTCATAAACCCTCCGTCTTCAAAAATCTGCACAACTGCCGGATTTTCTCGGAGGAAATTGGTATCTGCAGGCTCTGTTCTGATTTTTCGCCCCATTTTTCTCTGTTTAAAATTCGTACACTGCGGCTGCTGTTCTACTGCAGGATTTCTGGCTGTTTCCTGTTGCAAATTTGCAGAGTTTTGAGTTAGAACCCTCGTTGCCCTGTTTCGCGTCTTCTTCTTCGGAATGAGCCGTATTCTGTGCACTGTACCTCGCAACACGTCTTCGAAAAGAAAGATGGCACACATATCTACTTCTGCACTGTACACCTGTTCGTTGATAATTGCATGGATGTCCTTGCCGTCAATCCACCTCATCGCTTTGTAGATTCTCACGTGCATGTTAATTGACATTAAAAACTGTGGCATATGGTTGCAGATTCTCCGTATTTCCAATGAGTGCAAAAATAGACCATGTGCTGATTGACACGTGTCCCTTCCTCGCATGCAACTAAGAAAAAATCTTAATTTTGTCGTACCTTGTTTTCTTGGACGCCACGTGGAAATGTTCTTTCCGAAAATGCAAATAAAATTTCATTCCGAAGATTATGACTTCATTCCGAAGACAAGTCTTCATTCCGAAGACAAATCCTCATTCCGAAGATTATGACCTCATTCCGAAGACAGGTCTTCATTCCAAGACAAATCCTCTTTGCAGAATTTTCATTCCAAGATAGATCTTCATTTCAAGATCAATCCTCATTCCGAAGATTAATCCTCATTTCGAAGATCAGGCTATATTATGAAAGTAAATCGTCATTCCGAAGACATACCCTCATTCCGAAGATAGATCTTCATTCCGAAGACATATCTTCATTCCGAAGATGATGCAGCAAGTCGTCATTCTGAAGACCAAGTTTCATTCTGAAGACAAATTGTCATTCCGAAGACAATTTTTCTTTTTGAAGACAAGATGCAACATTCATTTTTCTGTCATTCTGAAGACAATTTCATTTCGAAGATAATACAGCAGGCACTATTTTTGGCATTCTTGTTCCGAAGATTAGGCAGAAATCAATATTGTCATTCTTAAAACATGTTTTTAAGTATGCCAACTCTTATGAATACCTTTTATGCTAATGGTTAATTGTCACATACTATATACCAATCATTTTACAATGAAGAAATGTAAGAAATATATACCTGATAAAAACAGTTAATGCCGCTTTGAAGAATGACCGCTTTTGTTGATATTCTCACGAGATTTTCTCGCAACATTTCAAAACAAGTGCACTAGGTGAATTTGTACAATGATGGTTCAAAAATTCTCAAGGTTATGCATGCGTAAAACTGGTTTTCATGCATACCAACCCAGTAGTGCCTTAAAAAGGTTTTCACTGCTGAGTTATTCATTTTTCTTTTTTTTTTTTTCTTGATTTTCCCATTTTTTTTTTTCCTCTCCTTTTCTCTTTTTTTTTTTTCTTTTTTCTTGATCCTGACTATGCCCATGAAGGAATTTCATGATTTCCCCTGAAACCATGCCCATGAAGGAATTCATACTCAGAATTTATTCATCTTTTTGTTTTCTATTTTTCTGATTTTTTTGTATTTTCTGTTTTCTTGAAATCCACTGATCATATTGATTGTTTTGAAGTGGAAGAAGGAATCTCTTCCACCTGCTGTGTATCCAAACTGTCAAGTTGCTGCAAGAACTCTTCTTTAGTCAGAGGTGTATGGTATACCCTGAGGCGATGTCCATTCACTACCAACTTTCTTCGTGACCCATCAATGGGGGATAAACGAGCTGCTCCATTGTTGAATACCTCTTCAATCCAATAAGGTCCCAACCATCTAGTTTTTAGTTTTCCAGGGAAGTCTTCATATTGAGAATCGAACAGGAAAGCCCAATCTCCTTGTTGAAGTTTCCTCTCGCTGAATGTGACTGCCATGCCACAGCTTCCTCTCGCTCCTGAATTACCTCGCTTGGTGCAGAGCATCCAATCTAAGTTCATCCAATGCATTCAGCTTAGAATCCTTGTCTGTCCGTGCCTCGCGACAAGTCAATTCCAATTTCCAAGGTCGTGCGCAATGTTAGTAACTCAAATTCAATAGGTAAAAGAGGCTTTTTACCAAAGACTAGTTCATAAGGTGTGAATCCAGTAGTGGACTTCCAAGTGGTATTGTAGGCCCAAACTGCTTCAGGTAATTTGTCTAGCCAATTTTTCCTATGAAAAGCTACTATTTTTGTCAAGATGCGTTCTAGTTCCCTGTTTGTTACTTCAACCTGGCCATTTGCTTGTGGGTGGTAGGGTGATGATTTCCTATGTTTGATTTCATATAATTCTGTAAATACTTTTATGACTTTGGATGCAAATTGGGGTCCTTGGTCTGTGGTGATAGACCGTGGAGCTCCAAATCTCTGAAAAATCTGAGTGTACAAGAAATCAACGACCTTTTCTTCACGAGCATGTTTGAAAGCACGCACCTCTACCCACTTTGTCAGGTAATCAGTGCATACCATAATATGCACCTTTCCTTGAGAAGGTGGATCAATAGGTCCTACAAAATCAAGCCCCCACTTCTCAAATGGTTCTAAAACCATTTGAGGCTGCAGTGGCATCTCATTTGTATGAGTGGGTTTCCCCATTCTTTGGCATGCATCACAATGCCTGATGTACTTTTTCACATCCTTGTGAAGAGATGGCCAATAATATCCTATCCCCAAGATTTTTCTAACTGTGCTTTTTACATAATAGTGTCCACCTGAGGGTTCATCATGACAAGCTCTAAGGATATCATATACTTCATCCTTTCGGATGCACCTACGTAACACATGGTCAGGACTGCACTTGAAAAGCATACCCTTAATCCATTCAAAAGAAGAACTCTGTTTGATCAATTGTTTTTTCTGTTTTGAGGTGAAATGTGAAGGAACTTTCCCTGTGACCAAATAATTGGCTATATCTCGCAAACCAAGGTGATTGAACCGATATAGCAAATAGTTTTTCATCAGAAAAGTGTCATCAACTAATTCCCCTTCATCCGTGTTCTCGCAACCCGGACAAGAAATCTGCAACAACATTAGCTTTTCCCGGTTTGTTGATTATGGTGATATCAAATTCTTGCAAGCAACAAGAACCAACGAATAATTCTTGCACTTACCATAGGTTTATTCATCAAATACTTAATGGTTGTATGATCTCGTGTGAATAAATATTTGATAACCTCGTGATATAATGCCCGAATTTGTTGATGGCATAAATCATCGCTAGGAATTCTTTCTCGCTTGTTGTATAATTTTTCTCTGCTCCTGTCAAGTTTTTGCTAATGTTGTAGATGGTATAATGTTCACCATTATCAATTTGTCCTAATGCTGCTCCAATTGTTGTATTGGAGGCATCAGTTTGAATGTGAAATGGTAATGTCCAATTAGGTCCTCTAAGCACAGGTGGAGTTATCAATTTCTCTTTCAAAGCTTCAAATGCTTCCTGACACTTTGCAGTCCAGGAGAATTCTAATCTTTAGTCAATAAGGCAAACAATGGACTGGCTATTGTACTAAATTTGGGAATAAACCCGCGGTAAAAACCAATGTGTCCTAGGAAACTTCTGACATTAGTCTGAGTTTTAGGAGGAAGGAGGTTCTTGATAATTTCAACTTTCTTTGGATCAACTTGGATCCCTTCAGGAGAGATGTGATGACCAAGAACTATCCCTTCCTTCATCATCATGAAGCATTTATCCGGATTTAAGGATAAGTGGTATGTTTCACAACGAGTTAAGACTTTGTCAAGATTTTCCAATGTAAAATCAAAAGTTTGTCCACATACCGTGAAATCATCCATGTAAATTTCAACACTTTTGGTGGTCGATCAGCAAAAATTGCTAGGATCTGCCATTGAAAAGTTGTTGGGGCATTACACAAACCAAAAGGTAAAACCCTATAGGCAAATGTTCCCCATGGACATGTAAAAGTTGTCTTTTCTTGATCTTCAGTTGCAATCTGAATTTGATTATACCCACCTAATCCATCAAGAAAACAAAAGTATCTTTTTCCAAAGAAGAGTATCTAACACTTGATCTATGAAAGGTAATGGAAAATGGTCTTTGTATGTCACCTTATTCAATTCTCTGTAATCTACACATACTCTCATTTTTCCATTTTTCTTAGGAACTATTACCAATGGAGAAACCCATTGACTATCAGAAATTGGGTAAATGAATCCTACTTCCAGGAGTTTTTCAATTTCTTCCTTCACAATATCTCTTAAGGCAGGATTCAATCTTCTTTGAAATTGTCTGACTGGCTTGACTTCTTCGGTATAGATCTTATGGGTACATATATCATGATGAACTCCTGACATATCTTTGTAGTTCCAAGCAAAAGCATGAACATGCTTCTGCAAAACAACTATCAATTTTTCTTCCTCTTCCCTAGTAAGTCGGCCGTAGATATTCAAAAATTTGCCCTGGTCGGACTTCTATTTGTTTTGTATTTAGAAGGACCGAATTCACTCCTTCATACTTGGTGATTAAGGGATTAAGAGGACATTGCCGTGATTGGAGAAACGAAGCGCTTCTGTTTCATTGCCGCTTGAGGGAAGCATTTCTTGTATGGAACAGTGAGAAGGAAAATCGATGATGGTGCCATCCATGTGATAGTGAAACAGAGTTTCCTTGTGATAGCACAGATGATTCATCTTCAGATTTTTGATTCTCCTCATTACTTATCATTTGTTGGATATTTGTTGCTTCCTCTTCTAAACCTTGTTCATGCAGAACATTCATCAGGATTGTTTCATTTTCTAAGTTTTCTGTGTCACTGAGGTCTTCTGTGTGTTCTCTTACTACTAAGGTAGCTAGTGTAGAGATGACCTCTTCCGGTTCCTCATCTGAGTCAAAAAACCATAACTGACCTAAAAATTTGCTAGATGGTTTTGGCAGGAGGATATAAAGAAATTTGTTTCAGCTCAATACCATTTGAAATGGTCATATGAAGGCTGCTGCAGTTGCAAGCCAAGGTCTTCCCAAAATAATGGGATATCCATGTGCTGAATTTCTTGGCTGTAAAACCAGAAAATCTGTAGGGAATTCCCAAGAAGAAACTTCTATAGGGACATCTTCAATGATTCCTTCAGGTTTTGCTACTGACCTATCAGCCATTTCTAAAACTGTAAATGTGGGGCTGAGATGTTTGAGTTGTAACTGTTCCATTGTATCTTTAGTCATGACATTTATTGCAGCTCCTAGATCCACTAAAACATTTGATATTGGTATCGAACCTATGGTGACCGTGGATAATCGGGCTTCCCGGATCACTATACTTTGGAGGTAGTAGTTTTCCAGATAAGAGATCAGCTATCTTTCCTTCAACCTGCACAGTCTTGGGGAATGCTTTCTTCTTTCTCCCCGTTCTTTTAATGCACAAATTTCGGACAATACTGTTAATTTCTGGTATTTCCTTAATGGCTTGCAATAAGGGTAATGAGATAGTCAATTTTTTTAGTTCTTTGACCAATTCTGACTCAAAATTTTTTGGTATTGCATTAAGTCTTTCAAGATATGGAACTATCCTTGGTAATTGTTCTGCTTGTGTCTCTTTTTCTATTGTTGGATCCAATTTTTCTGTTTCTTTTGTTGGTTGGATTCTCTCTGGTTCTGATGATTCTTGCTCTTCATTATCTTTGATTTCTATTAAAACTGGTTCAGTTACAACTTTTCCTGAACGGAGTTGAATATCACTACAATCAAGAACATTAATTTCAATATTTTCTTCAGCTTCAGCCACATAGACAGGAGGTGTCTGTCTTACACTGTTTGGATTAGTGATTGGCTGAGCTGGCAATTGAGGTTGCTTCACTTGCTGTGTTTGCTATTTTTCTTGAAAATTCTGATTAGGTGCAGGCAACAAATGCTGAGTTTGACCTTGATTCCTTTGCTGCCTTGGATAGGACTCGGTATTGCTGATTCCATTGTGGTTGGTTTTGCATCCAATGTGGATTAGTCCGATTTTGATTCCAAGCGGATTGTTTTGATTCCATGAGGGGTTGTTTTGATTCTAATTCCAGGCGGGTTACTCCAATTTGACTGTGGCCATTCTTGGGAATTTGTCCATTGAGGATAATTCCAAGGATGTTGGGGTGGTTCTCGATTGTCCCCAAGGCATAGTACCAGGATTATGCCCCCAATTTGTAGGAAAACGAGGGGGATTTTGATATTGAGAGAAATTTCCCCCTTGTTTTGGTCCAATATAGTTGAGTTCCTCATCTGGTTTTCTAACACAGCTTTGAGTTGTGGTAGCAGTGGCATTGATCAGTTGAATGCCTTTTTGAACAGATACTACAAATGGCCGAGATGGTTGTTTTATTCAAAGGACATTCCTGCAAAGCATGTTTACTTCTACATCTTGGGCAATAAATTGCCAAAGGTTCTGTGTTTTTAGCTTTTGCAGAGATTTCCCTAAAGTAGTGTTTAAATGCACTAGGATATCGCTTTGAAATTTGCAAGTTCCTCTATCGAGTCCTTTACATCGTACCATTTGTGCGGCTTTTTCTTCTTCTCTCGCTTAGTGCGAGAGTAATTCCTACGAGAGATCCATAATTTCCTCATTACCGAGAGTGGTTACATCCCCTTTTCCCATCAAATCCATAACTTCTCTGGATTCATCTTGCAATCCTCTCAAAAAGATAGTTTTACACAATTCTGGTTCTACTAGTCCACATCTCCTTTGAACAAAGGAGAACCTATCAAGGTAATCTTCCAAGGTCTCATCATCTTCCCCGCTTGATTCTAAATAACTCATCTTTTCTATTCCTTACACGATAGTATTCCCGATATTTGTCTAAAAAGACAGCCTCCATTTGATCCCGTGTTCTTATGGAATTTGGCTCTAAGCTCATGAACCAACGTAATGTCGAATCTTTGAGAGTTGAGGGGAAAACCTTAAGTTTTTGATTGTCATTTATATAATCATAGGTCCGACACACTACCTTGAATTCAAACAAAATCGGTCAGATCTTCAGATACAACACCTCGAAAGGTGGGAAGTACTGAAGGTGAAATGGTCTTCATGGGAGAGTTTTGTGTTGGATTCAGATGAATAGGATATTCAAATGTTCTGGATGGTTGGAGTATATCCTGATCATCCCCTTCATTATGAACATAGCCATGCTGGCCATCTACATTGCCTCCTTTTGCCATAGTTTCTTGTTTCTTAGGAGAAGTTAAAGCTTCCCAAATTGTTCTCTCAAGAGGTCCAAGCTTTTCTGTTGATGAGTTTGATGAATTATCTTCCTTAAGATATTCTGTTGATACAATTGGTGATTTTCCTTTCTCAAAATGTCCTACTGATGGTGAGACAGGTGATTTTTCTATCAGTCTTTCAAGTAGTTCAAACACAGTGATTCACCCCTTAGGCGTGAAGATCTCCTTAATGGGACAAGCCAAGGATCCTTTGGGGTCTCCCTAGACTTACTCATTCATGTTTACTCCTAAATGACATAAATTAAGTCAATAGTTGTTATCTTACTCTGCTGTTATATTCAGATTTTAACCTGAATGTTCACAGTTTGGTCTGATTACAGCTATTGAACTATTTGTTTTCTTCTGACAACACTATTCCTCGGCAACGGTGCCAAAATGATGCGTAGTCATTATACCATCATTAATTCTCAATGAATCTGTCAATCCAGGGCAGTGTACAAGGCTATCTCATGGGAGAAGAAGTGAAACAGCTATAACTTAGGTCAATCTAGGGCAACAAGTCTTATTGGTGGAATCGGTTTGGTGGGGGGTTTTGGAACATTCCTATCTCTAAATTGCATGAATTAAATCTTAATCTAAGTTGCAGAATTGGAAACTAATCACTAACTCATAAATGAAGTCCTAATTACAATTGCAGAATAAGACCTAATTATATTGCAGAATTAACAGTTCAAATTGAAAGTTTGATTCTAATTGCAGAAAGGAAATCTAATTACTTTTGCAGTAATGAAAGTCTAGATCTAATGTGGAAATAAAAACTATCAAAATTCTCGTAATGTAAGGTTGTCAATCCTCCTCGTTCAGATTTTGACAGCAAAACATAAAAATGCAGGAAATTGCTGAAAAACAGTAAATGCTGAAAATAACAGTCTGAAAATAAAGTGAAAGCTTGGCTGAAAGTAAGATTGCAACTAAAACATTAAGCACAAGATTTATCTTAGCATAAATAAACTAATACCGCAAATATTATCAACTATTCACAAGCAATTTACATAACAAGTTCGCAACTCATTCTCGCAAAGAAAATCGTAATAAAAACCTGTTCGTTAGTCCTCCTCCTAGGTCCGGAAGTGGCCACCTCTTTGTCCGTAAGAAGGTGTAAGTCTCTCTCTCTTTCTAAATCTTAATCACATTCATTTACAAGTAATTTGAAATAGAACTGTGCACTTTATTGATCAAAAGACATGATTACAAGAATTTCACTAAAAATCACAGATCGTAATACCAATTCCTAGTTATACTCGTATTTAGCTTCCTTACTCTATTTTCTATCTATCTGCTATTTCTCTACCCTCTCTCTATAGCTCAACCTGAACGGGAGCAATATTTATAGCTATCCTATGATCTGATTACAAACAAAGAATATCTCAAAAGATCTAATCCTAAAATGCTGCAACAAATTCTGGTTTTATCCTAGAAGAGGACTAAAACCCGATCTTTCCCTTAATGATGGATTTGGTCGGCAATGACGGCAAAGATAGATGGAGGATATTTCTCTTTACTTTTTCCAACCTTTATTTCCCTTTTTCGCCTTCAAAAATCGGTCAAAAAGGTCAAAAACACATTCTCGTTCTTCATTCCGAAGATAAGTGGCTTCATTCCGAAGACAAGCTTTTCATTCCCCAAGATCGCTCATTCCGAAGATACTGCATTCTCATTCCGAAGATCGCTCATTCCGAAGATACTGCATGCTTCATTCCGAAGATCCGCTCATTCCGAAGACGCTGCTTTCTTCATTCCGAAGATCCGCTCATTCCGAAGATGCTGTGTTTTCTTCATTCCGAAGATATCTGTTCATTCCGAAGATGCTTCGAAATGAACAAATGTATGCTTTCCATTGGTTTCTTCTGCATCTCTCAGGTGGGTTATCTCCTAAGATCAAATTCTAATGGTCTTCATCCCTTTCTCATGTGAATTCCATGCCTTGCTATTTATGGACAACTGGCTGGAATTTATATGGGAAAGACCAGCTTTTTGTCGCACAAAGAACAATTTGCTTGCACCGCTGCGGATTTAGGTGAAGTAAATGCTTGAAACAAATCAGAATATGATTAGTGAAATGCTGCTATTATTCTAAGCATATCCCATTGTAGCAAATCATAACAAAAAGAGCACAAAACTATGCAAAAAGTTGTAAAATCAACATATAATATTTCAAATACATTGATCATGCAAAATGGTTAATATACAGCATATTAAATCAACTTAACTAACATATCAGATAAAACATAAGAGTTTATAGGCATTTTTAGTGTACAAAACATGTTATAATTGAGGCATTTCCAGGCCTCATCAACCACTACGATATTGAACATTAGTCCTTTAAAATTGAAGTCCATGGCCCTCTAGAAAGTGGCACCAGTATTCATCAACCCAAAAGGTATTCTTTGATATTCAAATGTTCCTCTTGGCATGGTGAATATCATTTTATACTAGTCCTCTGGATTGACTAGGATCTGATTATACCCTGAGAAACCATCCAGTAAGGATATTCTGGCTGACCCTACCACTACCTATAGGAGATGTTCCATATTAGAAAGGGCATAGTTGTATTTGAGGGAATTTATATTTAAGTTATTGAAGTCAATGCATAGCCTGATTTTCCTATTCTTTTTTTTGACAGGGACTAAGTTTACTATCCAGGATGAGAATCTCACTTTTTTTATTATTTTTGCATTCAATAGCTTCAGCACCTCTCCTTGCATGATGGGATGTAGAGTGGGATTAAATTTTATTTTCTTCTACCTGAAAGGTTTAGTACCTTCCCTTAGGGGGATAATATGGGTCATGACATCGGTATTAAAAGTTCTCAAATCATTGTAACTCCAGGTGAAACTATCCCTATTCTTCCTTAGGTACTGGATATACTATTTCTTTTCTTTACTTGATAATGCCCTATCTATCCTGACTATTCTTGGCTCCCCTACTATCCCAATGTTGACTTCTTCAGCTTCTGATTCATGAAATGCAGGCCTATGTGCCTTATCAAAATCATCAAAAAGGCTCTCTAAAGACACCAACCCCCTAGGAATATTATTGGTTTTTAATTGTATTACTTTTGTAGGCTCTCCAATAATATGATAAAATTTACTCTCATATTATTCATCATAGATCATGCCAACAAAATGATTATGTAGAGTCATAAAATCTCTGATATCAATGTCATCTTGGAAAATTTACAAGTATACCCTGTTATCTGGGACATAAGGATGATACACAAAAATGGTAGAAAACCTATCCATATATTCAGTGTCAATCTCAAGACTATCTACCCCAAACACATTTACAATCAACATGTTAGTAATATGGTTCCTCTCCCTGGGGATGTAAGATAGGTTAAAAGCCAAGAATATGTCTATTTCATATTGCACTACTTGCCTATACTGCTTCAAGCTAGGGTGTTTAGTCTAGTATTTCCATTTTACTTGTTATATGATGAGCTCAACATATCCAATGACTATGAGGTAATTTATATCAAGTTTCTTAGCTTTTCTCAACTCGAGCAGTAGTGCCTTGTATTCAGCCATATTATTTATGAAGGGGAACTCTAGGCGGTAAGGTATGCCCAAGTACTTATCTTTTATGTTAGTCAGGTTTATACCAGCACCAACCCTAGTTTGTGACTTAGCCCTATCAAAAGTTATTATCCACATTTTGATAGTCAAAATTTTGTTCGATTATGCATCCACTTATACCTTTACTTTGGGGTCCATGTTTTCTGCATTGGGGACGTCTTTGAGAAAAGGCATGTGCCATATGGAATAAAGGTCCAACTCTTTTTCTTCCTGTTGAGTGAATATTTTGCCCTGTAACAAAATGATCACGCAACTAGAGTCTCAGACATGAAACTCTTTCTTGCAAAGAAAATTTGTTATTTTTTATTTCTCCAAGGTTCTTGTGGAACAAACATTCATATGCATATAACCGGTTAAGAATTAACACAAATAAATGAATGTATGCTAGAATAACTTAAACCCTGCAAGTAACTGTTAACAAGGGGCCTTTAATGATTCAAAGAAAACTTTACAACCTTAATCTATTAAATTAATGAACCGCATAAAATCTTTTTTTAATGTTCTTGAGAATAATGAAATCTACCCTAAAATAAGCTAGTGACCTCTTTTATTTTTTGGCTTAAAAATATTTCAAATGAGAAAATGCGTGGTATACACCACTTCATTTTAAGCTCCATGCCTTTAACATGAGGTTCATTTTAATAGTTAACGGGTTCGTTTTATCTTTTATTTAACATTGTTCTGCTACTTCTATGTTAGCTTTTGGTGTTAGTAAAATTAGCAAAGTATTCTGGAATGTACCAGAATCCAACATGCAGATTTTTGAGTAAGATTAAAAATATAATATCAGAAACTAAAATAGAAAGATTCTTTATGAGAATTAGCTAGAAAAACTAAAACAGGATGTTAATTTGGTTAGAAATCTCCTCCCTACAAAACCCCAAGTTATGAGATGAAGCTCTAAAACAACCTAACCTAACAAACCTGCAATAAAACACAGTCGAATTAGATCAGATGCAAGACTCTAAGGAAATAAATAATTGCAACATTCTATCATTCACCTATCGTAACCCACATTATGGTGTAAACGAATAGATACAAGAAAGAATAATGCAAGGGAAAGATCTACAGAGATAATAGTAGTCTTAGCCTTCAATCTCCTTTTGATTTCACACACAAAAGTTACTCTTGCCAAATAAACTTCTTTTTTATTCAAAAAGATAATGCTTTTCTTCTTACAATTTCTAGCCCCTGTATCTACCTTCACTTCTATTTTTAAACTTTCTGTTGCATCCCTCGATTTTGCTCTGTGATGCTTCATTTCATTTCCTAGATCGCTTCATTTCATTTTCTCGCTTCTTTGGTGTTTTGACCTTTTGCTCGAGCCTAAAATGTTTGGTCTTCTCTGCTAACTATAACTGTCGATCTGAAGTGTTATCATGACCCTCATGCCTTTGTGCCACATGTTCAATGCTTTTTTGCATGTTCTATAACGGCCCCATGTAAATCGTGACCAAAAAATAGCATGTCACGATATCACGACGTTTTTATGTGTGCAACTTCACTCCTCTAATTTCACCATGAAAATGAGACATGTCACGATATCGTGACATTTTCCTGTCGATATCCTTGTCTACCTTTATGCACCGCAAAATTAAGACATGTCACGAAATTGTGACAATTTTTTGTTTCGGGCCATCTCGTTGCAACCTGTCGTGAAATCGTGACACTTACGTTTTGTACCATTTCACTACAACCTGTCATGAAATCATGACGCTTTTTTGTTTCGGGCCATCTCGCTCCAACCTGTTGTGAAATCGTGACACTTTTCTATTCTGTACTATTTCACTGCAACCTGTCACGAAATCACGACGCTTTTCTATTTCGGGCCATCTCGCTGCAACCTGTCATGAAATCACGACACTTTTTTGTTTCGTACCATTTTGCTGCAACTGTCGCAAAATCGTGACGCTTTTCTCTTTTGGGCTACGTAGATGCAAACCTATCGCGAAATCGCGACGTTTTTCTCTTTCAGGCTGTCTAGTTGTTTTCTGTTGCGAAATCGTGACACTTTTTCATTTCGGGCTGTCCAGCTTCTTTATGTTGCGAAATCGTGACACCTTTTTATTCCGTACAACTATGGCTGCTTTCTGTCATGAAATCGTGACATGTCGCTATATTGCGACGACTTTAGTGGCTTGCCCTGTTTGACTGGTTTGACCGCGATTTTGTGACATATCGCGATATCGCAACAATTTTGCATTTTCGACCGCGACAGAGCAACATGTCGCGATATCGCGACAACTTTTCATTTTTGGCCGCGATGGAGCAACATGTCGTGATATCGTGACAACTTTTCATTTTCAGCCGCGATGGAGCAACATGTCGCGATATCGTGACAACATTTCTCTTTTGTGAAATTTTGCCCTTTTCCTTGATTTTTTAGCATCTGGGTCACTGTTTTCTTCTTTGAAAGCATGCAAAAAGGTGGGCCCCCAATTTTGGGGTGTGTTGTGGATCAGCCACAACAAATGTGGACTCTGCTGTCAAATGCTCCAGAGCATTTTGGTGAGAACCCAACCTGAAATATACAAGCTTAGATACAAGCATCAGCACATAAAAGATAAACAAATACCGATAGATCAAAAGTACATGAAACATCAGAATCATTAGTATCAGCTTGGTGTGTGCTATTTGTTTTCATTCCATATCGCTTGAACTTGATCAACATTCCATTGTCAATTTTACATGCATGCATATGTGAGACTGTGAATGATTTGTGTAACCTAATAAATATGCTTAGAGATTTTGCTTTTATAAAGGCATAGACCTTCTAGTATCATACACAAACATTCAAGATTATCAAACCCTCTTAGGATCAACCATATGTATAATGAATTGCTTTATTAGATCCCAAAGTTGGTTATGAGTCACTACTATCTTGAACCCATGTGTAAGTGAAAGTGAAATCAAAGCTTTGGGAAATCAGACTCCCAACCTAATCGAGATAGGAGTTTAACCTTATTCTTACGACTCTAATTTGGAATTCATTACCTCACTTTGAGAAAAATAATTTAACCAATTATGGAAGAAATGGTCATGCTAGTCTAACCCTTTGAACAGTCAGTGGTCTTGTTTTTTAGACAAGACATGCTGCCATGCATGGGCATACCTAACCCCAGAATCCATGAATTATCTTCATTTCTTTGGACCTTGGGGATGACTACCCATCCTTTGCAGAGGACAAGTAGGACGATACTTCCAATCCAAGCTTTAGATGTAAATGAAGAATATTAATTTTATTGCTTGGACCTGGGATGACTACCCATACTTTGTAGAGGACAAGTAGTACGATCCTTCCAATCCAAGATTTATCATGAAATGAGACATAGGAGCTTTGGGGAATTAGATTCTCAACCTAGGCGAGATGAGAATTATGCCCTATCCTTACTACTCCATGTAGGTCAAATCAAAGTTTTGGGGAGTTGGATCCTCAACCTAAGTTTGATGAGGACTTAACCCTATCCTTACTACTCTGATTTTAGGCTTTAAGATTTATGGAAGTGGTAAAAACCACTTTTTTAAGGATCATGTTGCATAATAGGATAGACATGAAAAACTTCTTTCGTTTGACCTTTTCTTCCAAGCAAGGTTTTGATCATTTTGCTCAAGATCCTTTTTAATGTGTACAAAATGTGCTTGGTTCTACATATCTCGGGGCTCAATTCCAACCTTAGGATTTTTCTTATTTATGTTGTAGCATAACCCTAAGAGGATTTGACACACTTTAATGATTTGTATCTAAAATGCATATGCAACTAAGATGGCATGTATATGCAAAGTGAGATGTAATATGAATGCATTGCCCTTTGAATTGCAGATAAAGTATTGTCATAATTTGTAAAACTGACTACTTCATGCATCACAAGTTTCAAACGATATTATTTAACTATTTGTGTTACATGTGAAGCTTTTACAACACAATTCCAATGTTTCATATTTTCCCGATCTTAGGCATGAGTTAACATCTCAAATTTTTATTCTTTTTTTTTTTTTTAATGAAAAATCAAACCTGTCAAATAAACACACCACTCAAACATTAAATATGCACACACAAAAGAAACAAAGCAAGAAATAATTACATATAATACAAAACCCAGCCGCTTTAGGCCTAGAAATAGTGTTTCAAGTGTAACCCATTGATAGGTAATGCCAAATCCTTTCCATCCAAGGTTTTTAGTCTAAAACTATTTTCCCCTAGGACTTCTAAAATCTGGTAAGGACCCAACCATAAGTAATCAAACTTATCATGATCTCCTTTCTTCTCATGTCTTTTATCCCATAACAACACTAGATCTGATATTTTAAAAGCCTTGGCTCTAGACTTTTTGTCGAACCATATTTTTACTACATCTTGGTGTTTACTGAAATGAAGCATAGCCTTATCCCTTTTTTCATCTAGATGCATTAATTGTGTTAGTCTAGACTCAAGTTTATCATCAGTTCTGAAATAATATTTCATGAAATGTAGTGTTTGTAACTTGAGATTTGTAGGAAAAATGGGGTCTTTTCCATAAAACAGATGGTAAGGAGATGTTCCTATTGATTCTTTGACTCTAATTCTGTCAGCCCAAAGATCCAACTTAATTTTGTTATGCCAATCTCGAGGATTTCTTTCCAACAATTTTTTTATGATGCATAACAAATTCTTGTTAGAAGATTAAGCCAATCCATTACCTTGCGGATAATAATTGGAAGAGAATTTTAAACTCACACTGTTGTCAAATGCCCAATTAGCAAATTCCAGAGAGGAAAAAGCTGAACCATTATCACTTACAATGGAGTTAGGCATTCCAAACCGAGTGACAATATTATCCTCTAAGAATTTAATAACAACCTTCGAAGTAGCATTCTTTGTGGGGATAGCTTCCATCCACCTTGTGCAATAATCTGTAGTCGTTAGAATGTACTTGTGGGAATCAGATGAATTGGGACTGATAATCCCAACAAAATCTAGGCCCCATTGCATAAAAGGTCGAGACTCAATTATAGATTGTAATGGCATGGAAGCACCCCTTTTTGTATTGGCTACAGTTTGACATGTATGACATGACCTCACATGAGTATGGGCATCTTTGAATAGTTGAGGCCAATAATAACCGACTCTAAGGATTTGATGGGCTGTGGCATTAGCAAACCCATGTCCTGTCCCATGTTTACCATGAAATTCCTCGAGTATTTACGCTGTCTCTTTTTGATCAACACAACGAAGGTAAATACCTTCGTGGTTTTTCTTGTATAACGTGTCGGATCTAATTAGGAAATTAGTAGACTTCAAGCACAAGGCTCTTCGTTGAGTAGAATTCAAATTCGGTGGACATTTACCATTTAGTAGAAAATACACCACATCTGCATACCACTCATCTTTGGTTATATCTATGATTTCATAATGTTGACATGAAATTACGAGATCCTTTTCTGCTATAGCCTTGACCAACCCTTGTCCCCGCACTATCTTCATGGATTGAATCTCAAGATCAAACTCTTGCAAAGTTGAAATCCACTTACCTCGTCTTTCACCTAATTCATTCTGTATAAACATGACTTTGAATGCAGGATCCGGGACTAGCAAACACCCTACTATCGACTATATAATGCCTAAATTTTTTAACGGTCTTAACTAGAGCATACATTTGCTTGTCCAAGATGGAGTATCTCAGTTTCGCATCTTTGAGAGGACTACTCAGGAAGGCAATAGGATTTTCAATGTTGCCTTCACTCTTCTGAGTTAAAACACTCACAAAGGAGTGATCTGAAGCAAATATTTAAATATAGAAAGGCTTCGTATAATCGGGACTCACTAAAATCGACGCTTTAGAAAACGCGTCCTTGATATTTTTTAAGGCATCTCTATTTTCATCTGTCCACTTGATTTGGACCTCTTTCTTTAACATGTCGTTCAAAGGTTTTGCTATTTTTGTAAAATTTGCAATAAATTTTCTGATGAAATTAATCTTCCCAAAAAATGATCTTAACCCCTTTTTGTTGTTGGGACAAGGAATCTGTTGTATGGCCTCTATTCTTTCAGGATCAATGAAAATTCCATCTTTAGATATTACATGTCCCAATAATTTTCCTTTCGTTACCCTGAAAATGCACTTCTTTGGGTTAAGTGAAATGCCATGTTCCGTACATCTTTGAAAGACTTTCTTTAGATCCTTGACGTGGTTTACCCTATTCTTAGAAAAGACAGGAATGTCATCTACATAGATAATAATGCACTTACCTATGAGCCCCTTAAAAGCAAATTCCATAGCTCGTTGGAATGTGGCACCTACGTTCAATAGTCCGAAAGGCATTCTCCTGTATGCAAAGGTGCCCCACTTTGTGGTGAAGGAAATTTTTATCCTATCACTAGGATGGATAAAGACCTGATTATATCCCAAATAACCATCCAGGAATGACATCATCTCCAACCCATTTACATTTTGAAGTATTTCATCAATGGTGGGTAAAGGGTAATTGTCATTTTGTGAGGCTTTATTAAGATTTTTGAAATCGATACATAACCTTATTTCTCCACTCTTTTTTCTCACGGGGACCAAGTTAGCAACCCATGTGGAATGCCTAATAGGAAAGATGATTTTAGCTTCTAACAGTCGCTTTACCTCTTTCTCTATCAAGGGTTCTAATAATGGATTGACTGGCCTCTCGTCTTTGCTCGAAGGGTTTGGAGTCCGGCTTCAAAGGAATCGTATGCGTTATGACATTCCGATCATAAGTTTTCAGCTCCTTATAACTCCAAGCTATGCAATCTATGTATTCCTTTAATGTATTGGCAATGAAATCCTTCTCCTGTTTGGTACATGCTTTTGCTATGAATACTTCTCGAGGGTTTTTGCACTTCCAATATTAACCAAGTCACAGGCTTCTCTGGGAGGTGGAACCTTTCTACCTTCTTTTGGTTGGTATCCGATATCAAAAGTTTTTTCTAATGAAGCCATATCATTTGGCATCTTATTACATTTTCCAATAATATTTTCTTCCAAATCTGCCTCTTCTAGATCCCTCTCGTCTTCATCTAGAACCTGCTTTTCAAAGATACCAGAATTAGTGACAAAATGGAATATGTGCCTATCACTATCAAACACTTGGAAATTCATGACATTATTCGGTATCGAGGGGCAAGGGACCAGTTCTATGGAGAATTTCTTGCATTTCTTGTGATCCACTGGTTTCAACATACTCATAGCTACGGCTAGAGAGTTTGCCAGATGATTGCCTTTTCTAGAGATCAAAGATATGTTAAAAGCATCAAACTCATCTATTAAATCTCTAACCCTGGTTCGGTAAAGTTTGAGCCGCTTGTTCTTACATACGTATTGTCCCTTCATTTGTTTTACCACCAGTTCTGAATCACCAAGGACCTTGATACACTTAACTTTCTTTCAAAGGTCCAATTGAAGTCCGAGAATCAAGGCCTCATATTCTACCATATTGTTGGTGGCAGGGAACTATAGTCTATATGCAACGAACATAGGCTCTTTGTCTGAACATGTCAATTCAATATCGGCTCCTGCCCCTTGTCTGGACCTGGATCCATCAAATATTAAAGTCCAAATGTCCTGGTGTCCTTTAGAAATTTTGCATCCAATCCTTTCATCTTGGAAATTTTTAGGTGTTTCTATGTCCAAACAATATGCTCCTAATTCAGCTTTAATTTATTGGATCTCATTAGGTTTGTTGTATTCTGTGATCATCTCCTTGAGCCTAGGCTCACTATCAATCTGAATTTGGTTGGCCACTCCCCTCCAAGGCAACCAAATATGTGAAGAATCTATCACAATGTAATCGTTTAGGTTTTTACTCCAATCTCTTCCCAACACCATGCCATATTTGATAGGAATGTCGAGCACCAATATATCAATGTGATGTTGAACCCTAGGTTCTGAGTTGACTTGAATAAGAACATCACCCAATTCTCCCACTGCCTCCATGGTTGATCTATCCAGCTGCACCACCCTACTTCTAGAAGGTTTTGGTGTAAGTCCCAATTTTTGACAGATTTCTAGGGGCATAATGGTAGCCGAGGCCCTTGAATCTATTAAGCAATTGTGCAGATTTTTACCCGCAATTCTAATGGTTATCAGAAAAGGAGGTATATCTCATTTTTCATTTTTCAAAACCAATTGGGACTCAACACTTTTAGCTTCATGAAGTTGGGCATGTGGATCTAAACTTTTTGGTGGACTTACTTCTTGGCCTAATAATCGGGATATATCATACATTGAGACATTGGCCTTAGTTTTCTTCATGTCTTCTACCAAGTCGTAAGTGGGTTTTTTTGAACTTGACATGTTTTGCACCATCTTAGAATTTTCCACCAAGGATGGAGGAGAGGGATTGACATCTCCTTTGAAATCAGGAGGGAGTAATTGGTTGTTTGGAGGAGTAGAATTTTTGGGCTCCTTAGAACTCCTAGTGTAATATTTGTGATTTCCTTTCCCAAAACGTTTATTGGCATGAACTTTCGAGGCTTCTTCGTCTTTGTTTCCAAAAAATTCCACATCCTCCTCTTCTTCACTTTCTTGGGAATGTATAACCTCAGTCAGTATAGACTCATGCTTCCCATGGCCACAGTGCGGGCAATCATTGTCATAAGGTCCTGATTCTCCAAAATCTTTCGAGACATCTGCCTGATTGGCTACGGGATTGGGTACTCGCCCATTATTCGACTGTGTTGTATGTTCCTTTTCCTCTATGGTTATGAGGTCGGTTATGACCCATGGCTTGGTCAACATTTTTATTGACATTTCCCACCGTAACCAAAACTTTGGCCAAGGTTTCCTTCATGTTTTCTATCACGGATTCGGACCCTTGTGGTTGGGGCATGGTAATTCCGGGTCCAGTTGTGTTTGCTGCATTAGCCACCTCTGGAATAGGTACAATGGCTTGGGTCTAGGCAGTTGGATTCCATCCTAGATTCACACTTTGAATCGAAGTGATTGTTGGATAAGTCGTTGGGCTTGGCATGCTAATCGAAGCAAACCCTAGCATGGTCAACAAATTACTGCCCATGCCAAACCCAGGCAAACCCATCAGGCTATTTTGAATTAATTGTTTGAACGAAGGCATTAGGATAAGCTGGAAATGATGCCACTTGGGTGGGTGTTTGGAAATTGTTCATCATAGGAACCTATGGTGCCATTAACTGGTTCATCATGGCAAATTGACTGTATGGACCATATTGTCCCATCCCAGTCAATTGAGACAATCTTGCTCCTGGTAAGTTCATTTGTTGTTTGAGAGTCATTGTCTCTGCATAGGCTAAAGGAAGAGTCGTAACCTGAGGGTTCCTTATAGTCAATAGAGATGTTAAAGGATCTAAGGCTCTAAAATACAATTGCAAGGTGACCGCAGGATCTACCGCAAAGTGACGAGTCACATTCGTGTATAGTTTTTGGAACCTCTGATTGAATGTTCGTATGGGCTCATTGGGTAATATTTTGCATGATATGAACAAATTGTAAATTATGGAGGGATCCAATAACATTATAAATTTTCTAATGAAGGTGGTTTCTAATTGGGCCCATGAAGTGATGGACCCTGCTAGAAGATTCCTATACCATTCATTGGTCGTGTTGTCTAGACTAGCAGGGAAAACTCAGTAAGCAACATCCTCGTGAGTAACCCCTTGTCTAAACATGTAATCCTTGTAGATTTGGACATGATCTTCGACTGATGTGGGACCATCATGCATGAATTTGGGTAATCCCATTTCAATGTTTCTAGGCAAGTCATGGACTGCCCCTGGAATATCCAAGGGGGAACTTTGCGCACCATACCAAAGGGCAAGTGGCTGTTGTTGTTGTTGGGCCATGTTGTTCAAAGGTGTTAACCCTATGGGAACAATGGAAATGCTTGGAACTATGGAGATAGATACACCTAGTGTTGTTGTCGCACTTGAAATTAAGGGCTCAGGCCCGCTAAATGTACTTGAGTCTAAAGAAATCCCTAACTCAAGTATACTGGGTGGTATTTCGATCTCTAAAGTTTTGTTTTTTGGCTTCCTAGCAGTGGGAGAAAGGCTTTGGAAAATAGTTTCCCCTATGGTATTGGTCTTGGACCTAGTATCTATGTACTTATGTTGGGCTAGCTTGGAAACTCTAGAACTCTAAAAGACTTCTCTCAACTTACTTGCCAAAATAAAGTATCTAAATGTTATACCTGTAAGCACAATAGGTGGAAACAAAACTACCCACGTTAATCATTAGAACAAATCATAATCACAAAGCAATAAAGAAGGCCCTCCTTCTAGCACCAAAATTTTGAGTGAATATTTTGCCCTGTAACAAAATGATCACGCAACTAGAGTCTCAGACAGGAAACTCTTTCTTGCAAAGAAAATTTGTTATTTTTTATTTCTCCAAGGTTCTTGTGGAACAAACATTCATATGCATATAACCGGTTAAGAATTAACGCAAATAAAAGAATGTATGCTAGAATAACTTAAACCCTGCAAGTAACTGTTAACAAGGGGCATTTAATGATTCAAAGAAAACTTTGCAACCTTAATATATTAAATTAATCAACCGCGTAAAATCTTTTTTTAATGTTCTTGAGAATAATGAAATCTACCCTAAAATAAGCTAGTGACCTCTTTTATTTTTTGGCTTAAAAATATTTCAAATGAGAAAATGCGTGGTATACACCACTTCATTTTAAGCTCCGTGCCTTTAACATGAGGTTCATTTTAATAGTTAATGGGTTCGTTTTATCTTTTATTTAACACTGTTCTGCTAATTCTATGTTATCTTTTGGTGTTAGTAAAATTAGCAAAGTATTCTGGAATGTACCAGAATCCAACATGCAGATTTTTGAGTAAGATTAAAAATATAATATCAAAAACTAAAACAAAAAGATTCTTTATGAGAATCAGCTAGAAAAACTGAAACAGGACGTTAATTTGGTTAGCAATCTCCTCCCTGCAAAACCCCAAGTTATGAGATGAAGCTCTAAAACAACCTGACCTAACAGACCTGTAATAAAACACAGTCGAATCAGATCAGATGCAAGACTCTAAGGAAATAAATAATTGCAACATTCTATCATTCACCTATTGTAACCCACATTATGGTGTAAACGAATAGATACAAGAAAAAATAATGCAAGGGAAAGATCTACAGAGATAACAATAGTCTTAGCCTTCAATCTCCTTTTGATTTCACACACAAAAGTTACTCTTGCCAAATAAACTCCTTTTTTATTCAAAAAGATAATGCTTTTCTTCTTACAATTTCTAGCCCCTATATCTACCTTCGCTTCTACTTTTAAACTTTCTGTTGCATCCCTTGGTTTCGCTTTGTGACGCTTCGTTTCATTTCCCAGATCACTTTGTTTCATTTTCTCGCTTCTTTGGTGTTTTGACCTTTTGCTCGAGCCTAAAATGTTTGGTCTTCTCTACTAACTGTAACTATCGATCTGAAGCGTTATCATGACCCTCATGCCTTTGTGCCACGTGTTCAGTGCTTTTCTACATGTTCTGTAATAGCCCCATGTAAATCGTGACCAAAAAATAGCATGTCGCGATATCGCGACGTTTTTATGCGTGCAACTTCACTCTTCTACTTTTGTCGTGAAAATGAGACATGTCCCAATATCGTGAAATTTTCCTATCGATAGCCTTGTCCTCCTTTATGCACCGCAAAAATAAGACATGTCACGAAATTGCGACAATTTTTTGTTTTGGGCCATCTCGCTGCAACCTGTCACGAAATCGTGACACTTTTTCGTTCTGTACCATTTCGTTGCAACTTGTCACGAAATCGTGATGCTTTTCTATTTTGGGCCATCTCGCTGCAACCTATCATGAAATTGTGACACTTTTTCATTTTGTACCATTTTGCTGCAACCTGTCGTGAAATCGTGACACTTTTCTGTTTTAGGCCATCTCGCTGCAACCTATCGCAAAATCATGACACTTTTCCATTTCATACCATTTTGCTGCAACCTATCGTGAAATCATGACGCTTTTCTATTTTGGGCTACGTAGATGTAAACCTGTCGCGAAATCATGACGTTTTTCTCTTTAAGGCTGTCCAGCTGCTTTCTGTCACGAAATCGCGACACTTTTTCGTTTCGAGCTGTCTAGCTGCTTTATGTCACTAAATCGCGACACCTTTTTATTCCGTACAACTATGGTTGCTTTCTGTCATGAAATCGTGACATGTCACGATATCACGACGACTTTAGTGGCTTGCCTTGTTTAACTGGTTTGACCACAATTTTGTGACATGTCGTGATATCGCGAAAATTTTCCATTTTCGACCGCGACGGAGCAACATGTCGCGATATCGCGACAAATTTTCATTTTCGGCCGCGATGGAGCAACATGTCGCGATATCGCGACAAATTTTCATTTTCGGCCATGACGGAGCAACATGTCATGATATCATGACAACTTTTCTCTTTTGTGAAAATTTTCCCTTTTCCTTGATTTTTTAGCATTTGGGTCACTGTTTTCTTCTTTGAAAGCATGCAAAAATATGGGCCCTCAATTTTGGGGTGTGTTGTGGATCAGCCACAACACTTCCATGGAGTTGACCAAATTAATTGTCATATTATAAGACCTCAACTTAAAAAAATTCTTATTAAATGGTTCCATTCTTAGGGTGGCACACTCTTTAGATGAAAGGGGTATAGTGGCATAAGACCAATCCAACTAGATTGAACTGCCTAGCTATTCTGCCTAGTACCTAGATAATAACAAGGAAAATAAGGGGTCTACATCCACCACAACTATGTCCATTATGATGCCTTTCTTAGGATAGTGTTCCACCAAAACCAAAAGGCTAGTGATTATTACCACACAAGGTACTTGCCTGCTATCCATAATTAAGATGGGGGGAATCGTTAGTACACATTAATACCAATTAATTCGCTACTTGTTTATGCATAATGTTATGGGGTGCCCCATTTTTTAGCATAAAATTGTGAATCACAAAATGATATCCATAGTCTGATGTGTAGCAGAGGGATATATAAAAAGGATTGACTAAGGAAGGATTCCTGCCTGGAGGATTAGAAGATGAAATGCTAAGAACATGGTTGTCACATGGTTCAATTAATCCAAAGGCCTTGCACAGCTATTCTATATATTTGGGTATTGTCATTAAATCCCCAAAGGTTATGTTTACTTTTTGTTTGGACAAATCAATGTTGACATAAAACTCTACCTTCTTTTCTCCATGGCCTTGCTGGCCTCCTATTGCTTTTGAATCTCATTCAATGGCTCTATTGCTTCGAGGGTCATAGGATGATGAATAATGTTTTGCTTCTTTGAATTATGCTGACCCCTACTCTCAGCTACTTTCTTTCTATCAATTCTATCTGGTATGGTATTGTTTCTAAGGTTGGTGGTATGAACCCTTTCTAAAGCTTGTATTTATTTTGGTGTCAGCTTACCTTGTTTCATTCGCTCAAAATGGCTATCCTGTGGACTTTTTAAAAATTTTACACTGTCAAGGGTGAAGGCTGTGGGTTTACCTTCAGAACTAGGAGAATCATTGAATTATTTTATTCTTTATCCCTTAACTTTTTAATCCCAAGTCTAGCATGCACTCACCCTTATATTTGCATCTGATTCTTCTTCGAGGTTAACATTTGAATGCAGACTAAGGTATACCCCATAATTGGCTGAATTGGGGGGGGCATCACATGCGAGATAGAAGAAAGAGAAATCATAAGCCACATTAGCTGAAGCCATGGTATCAAGGACAACATCTTGATATTTTTGAACTTCTTTCATTTTCTAGTTGTTATATGTATTTATTCCCCCTTCATTATTCCAAGTTGTGTAGAATTTTCTCCTGAAAGGAGGTCTATTATCATTCTAGTTTTGAGAAGGGTTCCCATTATCTGCTTTGTCCCTTTCTATCTTGGAAAATATATTATTAATTAAATGGTATATTTCTATCAGCTGGGTTGGTAGTTTTTGAATGAGGCCAGGTTATGAATTTTTTAGTATATTAAAACCTACTTTCTTAGGCTTCTTCTCGGTTTGTCTTGGTCTAGGATCTGTTGAATATGGCTGCATTTTACCACTATCTATCATATTTATTTCGATTATAATAGCTCTCTCCATACAAGCATCAATGGTAAGTGTGGGT
Organism: Wollemia nobilis; assembly: GCA_028583015.1. Taxonomy (NCBI): domain Eukaryota; kingdom Viridiplantae; phylum Streptophyta; class Pinopsida; order Araucariales; family Araucariaceae; genus Wollemia; species Wollemia nobilis. The sequence goes on from JAQPPZ010002499.1 coordinate 13,225,421, forward strand.
TCCTATTTGAGTTCATAGTTGAAGCTTCTAGGGAATGCATTTTTATAAAAGTAAAAGTACTAGTGGTTGTTGAGCCTTAAAGCTATGGGGATCCTATTTATCAATTTAGTGAACCGCCTATTAAACTCATCCACATTCTCATTATCCTTCTTCTTCATCATGGTTGTAGTTCCAAAATGGCCACATCCTTAGAAAATTTTGAGAATTTATTCTAAGGCATGAAATATCTCCAGTCCACTGAGGATATAGAGTATTGTGGTGCGGATCTATGCAAGAGGCTTCATTCCACTCAATACTTAGTATTTTTTCTCAAATATTAGCAAGGTGTTCCATTTCACCCAATGTCTAGTGTATTTGGTATCAGCTTCGTGTGAGGCTTCCAATCCATAAATATTTTGAGTCTTGATGATGTCAACACGTTTCAAACTGTGGATTGGAGATTTTTCTTTATTTCATGCACTCCTATGACTAAGTTGCAAGAATCTACATTCCATTGATTTTCAAGACTAATTTTGAGTAGAATGGTGACAAGTTCTGTGCCACTTGGTAAGAAGGTTGAAAGCACTTGAAAAGAAGTAAAAGTAGCGAAATAGCACAAAGATCATTTTGCACTACTTTTTTAGCAGATTGGCATTTTTTGTAGTCAAATTGAGTCAAATATGGTAGAGCGAGATTCAATGAGTGGATTAGAATTGGTTTTCAAAGACGTGGATGCTAGAAGGACTTAAATTTTTTAAAAGGGCTAAGTGAGCAGATTGGTGACAGACTTGATTCCACTCAAAACTTAGTATATTTCTCAAAGAATTTTGAATTTGCTGGACAAAGCCATCCAATATGATGTCAACATTATTTTTTAAAAAATTTATGATTTATTTCTCCCCTGCAAGTTTGCAAAGCATTACTAAGATTTAATCGCAGTCATCCACTGAATGCATCAACGGTAGAGATTTTGCTGATATTTTTTATGAAGCATACAAAGGTGGATTCGTGGTGGATTGAAGAAAAATCAATTTAATGTGGGAAGGTGAAGCATCCAAGGGTTTTCAAGAACAAAAAACCAAAGCGGTTGTAGATATGAAGTGGAATGAAGTTCTAAAGAACAATGAATGGTCCAGATCTAGTTTATAATGACTTGAGGCTCAACTTCCATCATCAAACCAATAAGTTACAGAGCTGAGCTGCCATGGTAGATGACTTCTAGTAGATTTCTCAGACTCAATGAGCAAATGAGATAATGCCAGTGTAGCTCTCTACTGATCTATCAAATTTTAAATTCTTGTAATATCTCCTTGAATTATTTTCATTGTAAACTATAAATAGAGGTCAAAACCTCAATTTTTGGGGTTGGCTCTTGTGCATTTATTTGTCCTACTATGTAAATATTTTTTGTAAACTAATGGAAGGAGCATTACTCGGATTTTTGACTTGAGACTTGTTATCTTTGATATCTTTCATTTAAGAGGTTCAAATCTATGAATTGCATTTCTATCAATGTTGTAACAATTAGTTCTTTCTATTTGCATTGGATTACTAGTTGTTAAGGTAGTTGAAATCTATTCATAGTTAGATCTTTTTTGGTAGGAAGTTTATTTCTACAAAGTCTAATTATTGATCTATTCTGCTAAATTGGATTATCAATATATTGGATATTGGAATTAATTCTTGGGACATATCTCTATTTTCTACTTTATTATATGAAGATTTCATGGTTTTGGGTGCTGCTAATCCTGAGTGTGGGACACTAGAAGTAGTTTTGTGGATGCCTATGTTGTTAGCCCTATCTAACCTCTGTTAACACATATTTATTTAACCCTTTTTTCTAACCCTATTCCTCAAACCCTTATTGAGCTTAATTGAGTCAACATCTTACTAAGTTGACAAGGAACCAACCTACTCTGGAGGTTGGGCTGAAGTAATATTTGGTCCATCCAATGTTGAGTTCTAATATATGACTATTGAGTGCAAGCCTAGCCAAAAAATTGGAAGATATACAGTTGTAGTATCAAATAAAACTTGATGACAATTTAGCACCTAATAGTTTTTGGCGCACCTGGTGGGACCTATTTGCAAGAAATACTAAAACCCATTATATGTTTTATTGTTTAAATTTTTACTCAAAGGAATTAAAATTTGGTGAATTATCTTGACCTTGCTAAGTAGAGATCAACAAATTCACCTGGTGACTCCCTGGTCTACAAAACCCAAAAAATTTATCCCTGTAGATCATAGTTTTTCATGTATACCAAGTCATTCAAGAAGAAAAACCTAGACTCATTTTTCTACTATGAGCTACCTTATAGAGGGTCTAATTTTATAAGGAATTTAAATCAAGATTTATATTTAAAATAAAATCCCTTGAGGAGAATCCTACAGTTAATTTGACAACATCTCCAACAAGAGTTACACCTAGAAACATGTCACAAAATACAGTTCCAAATCAGCCCTTACAGAAGTACCCCAGATGGAACACAAATGGCCACTTTAGACTAGCCCAAATACATGATATTCCCCAAGTTGTGTCTAAGGCCATTCCCACCTACGATGGATTTGGTAAAACTGCATATGAGCACTGCCAAGATATTTTGAATCTGGAAGAAATACACTATAAAAATGAAGATGTTATTGTCAGGATCCTAGCCCTATATTTTAGAGGAAAGATTCTGCATTGGTTTAGGATCCTTGAAGACAATACCATGAACTCATGGGAAACATTGTTAAAGCCCTTTATGGAGGAATTTAATGAGTTTGCTGATCCTTTTTCCCTCCTCAATTAGTTCACATCTATTAAGAAACATCAGCAAGAAATTGTTTTAAATTTTAATTTGAGGTTCAGCAGGACCTGGAAGAGAATTACCCTTGTAGCTAGACCATTTGGAAGCCTTGCTTACATGTATTATATCAGAGCCCTTGGATCATATTTAGGCCTACAAACCCAACAATCTGGGGTGGAAACTTTTCCACAAGTTTATAATGCATTTGTTCATGCAAAAAATATCCTTATTAATGTGGGAAGATTACCAACAAAAGCTATGCTACCTACAATTTGGAAATCACTAATATCCAAAGTCAAACAATTGCTTCATCTTATATGGAACCTAATCCTTTTTCATATTTATTTCTATAGATGACTTCCATTACTCAGTCAAAAATACGATATGTTGTAGCTCCTTTCCCTCCACTTCCTTCTTCGATTCCTTAAGAAACTTCGGTCATCCTTGATATTTACAATACCTTGAAAACTCTTATCAATAAGATGAATTCAATGGAGAAGAGAGATATGGTGAGGTCTCAAAAAAGGATATTTTCTTGTGTGAATAAATATCAAAGACCTGGTCCTAGCAATAGTACTAGAATCTGAGTAAATGCAGTGTATGAAGAGTTCGAGTGTTCTTCAAAAACAAGTCTGGTGAATGTATGATGTTTAGTGAGCAATGATCCTCATGATTCACAATATTGTGTTATGTATAAACACCATGTACAATAGGCTATGGAGAAAGTAGAAAGAAATCATAAATAAAGAGTGAGTATGCTCTAGCAACCATATAAGATCATGGTTGGAAAAGATCTTGATGAAGACATACCTATTTCTATCATGACAAGGTCAAGAAAGAAAAAACAGTAGGTTGATCCACAAAATATGGGTCAATTTTAGGTCCTCTATTAGAAGAAGAAAGATCCACCTACCCAAACCAAAGATACTTTCCCTATTCTCTAGGCTAAAGAAAAAGAAGTCAGTATTCCCAAGAGATTTCAGAAAGAAACTGAATGGGATAGAATGAGATCCAAGAATGAAGCCCAAGAGAGGTGTAGGTTCCATTCCATTACCAAAAGGTAGAGAATTGAGGCCACTTAGCAGTATAAGAGAAAATATGGTGTGCTAGAGAGAAGGCCTGAGAGACCTACCTCTACCAAGTATGAATACAATATTATAGAAGAAATGAAGAAGATGCCATCTAAAGCTATTCTATATGACACTCTCTTCAATACTGGCCAAATAGACCTGCTAAAATATTATCTAAACAAATATATGTAGGAAAAGCAAGCCACCATAATCCTCAGTATACCCTCTGAAAAGAAAGAAATGTTCCCTATTTTTTTAAAGAATAAACCCCCTCCTTTTTATATTTCTCTAAGTATGGAAGGTTAGGTGGTCTACAATTGTATGATTGACTCAGGGGCATCTACTATAGTCATGCCTAAAGTAGTTTGTGAGGAGATGGGTATGGAGTATACCAGATCTTACTCTAGAGTTTTGCAATTAGATGGGACACCTATGAAGATAGTGGGAGTGATAAAATATGTCTTGATGAGGCTACATAGAGCACCTGAGGAAACTATAGTACAAGAAATAGTAGTGGTGGATCTATAGACCTATTTTAGATTATGCATTTTAAGAGAATTTACTACAAAGGTGGGTGGATGCATGTATATGGGCTATTCTAGCATGGTGATTCCTTTCAAAGAAAAGAGGATAAGAATAAAACTTGAGAAGCCTGTCTTACCACATTGAAAAAATTGAAGAGGACATGTGCAATATCACTCCCCTAGAAGAATTTAAATTTAAGGATAATTTTAAGAGTTGGAAATCAAATATGAACTGCATTTCAGAGAGGATTATAGTCAATTTGGGATAGGTATGGGCACATACAGTATTTTTTTAGAGATAGAGAAAAGAGTTCCTCCTATATCTAACCAATCCTTGAGAGAAACAGAAATATGGACTATGCACTTTGATGGTGCTAGATGTAGAAATGATGATGCTATTGGTGTAGTATTATAGTACCAAGAAGAAGGGACTAAGAGTTCCACCCATAGGCTAACATGGTCATGCACTAACAATACTACTGAATATGAGGCTCTATGCCTTGGATTGATGCAAGCTAAAAGCATGCGCATCAAGATTCTGAACATATATGGTGACTTTGAATTGATTGTCAATAAGGTAAGAGAAATATATAGTAGTAAGCATCATTATATGAAAGCATATAGAAATAGGGTATGGGATTTGAAGGAGTCCTTTGATGCCCTAAACATTAATTTTATTCCCATAAGAAAAAATACCTTGGCATATTCCTTAGTAGTAAGGTGATCTAACTTAAATCCTCTACAGACATATGAGTTAAGAAGGACAAAGGGATCAAAATAATTTTTAGGCCTGTAGTATCAGATAGGCAGATTTTTTGGCAAGTTTTTGAAGGTGATGAAAAAATCGTTGACTTTCTGGTAAGAGAGACTTGTTTTTCCACTGTTCAAGAGGAAAATCTAGAGGAAATTGATCAACAGGATGTCATTCAACTCAAGAAAAATCACATACCTAGAGATTTGAGAGATCCTGTTTGACAATGAAGATAGAAAAATATCAGATCCATGGAAATCAATGAGAAAATCTATAAAGAATTTGAAATTTAAAGAGAAAATAAGCTCAAGGTTGGAATCTAATGTTATCCAGAAGAAGAGGAGGATATCAAAGCTTTATGCCTAAAGTACCAAGACATTGTGGCTTGGTCATATGAAGACATTTAAGTATATGACAAGAAAGTCATCCAACACACCATTGAGCTAGATCCTAATGCAAAACTATTCAGGAAGAAACAGAGGCCTGTGAATCCTAGGATCAAAGCCATAATGAGAGAACTACTAAAGTTTCTAAAGGATAATATCATTTATCCAATCAAAAATTCAACTTGGGTAGCCAACTTGGTACCTGTAAGGAAGAAGAATGGTGATATACGCTTGTGTGTAGATTTCAAAAACCTCAATCAAGCATCACTAAAGGATCATTACCCCCTCCCATAGATTGATCAAATATTATAGATAGTGGTAGGGGTAGAAAGGTTCTCACTGCTAGATGATTTCTCTGGATATAACCATATTTGGATGAAGAATGAAGATTATTTTAAAACAACATTCACCACAAAATGGGGGATCTTTACATATCAAAGGATGCCTTTTGGGCTATCTAATGTAGGAGACACATTCTAGAGAGACATGGACTATGATTTTCTGGAGTTTATTAACAAATTCATTCTAATATATTTATAGGACATGATTGTGTTTTCCCACAATAAGCAAGACCACTTGGCACGCATAGAACAAGTCTTCCAAAAGTGCAAAGAATTTGGCACCTCCCTCAATCCTAAGAAGTCATTTTTTGTAGTTCATGAGGGAAAGTTACTAGGCCATGTGGTCTCCAAATAAGGTATGACAATTGATCTAGATAGAATCAAATCCATTCTTGCTCTTCCACTACCTATGAATACAAAAGCCTTGCAATATTTCTTTGGCCATATAAAATTTGTCAATAAATTCATATCTAACTTTGATTAGAAGATGATGCCTATATCTGAACTATTGAAGAAGAATGCAGATTTCAAATGTATTAAGTTAAGAAAGCAAGCCTCTAAAATAATCAAGAAATCCATCACTACAACTCTAGTTTTAGTCAATCTAGACTTTAGCAAGGACTTCATTATTTATGTTTATGGAGCTGAGGAAAGCTATACCTCAGTGCTCACCTAGAAGAATGATGAAGGAAAGGAAAACCCCATATTATTTTGGAGACATAATATTTATGAATATCAAGTTAACTATAATTTCATTGAGAAACAAGTATTTGCAATAATGAAATCATGAAAAAATTTAGGTAATACTTGGTTCAAAGCAATACCTTGGTTTATGTGGTTCATCCAGATGTAAGAAGCTTTATTTTACAAGGTGAATTGGAAGACAAGAGAGTTTGTTGGATTACTAAGATCCAAGAATATGATGTGGAAATACATCCTACCAAGCTAGTAAGAGGTAGAGCCCTATTCCAAGGTCTAACAAAAGCAACCGTTTCATCAAAAGTGACAGCTTGTCAGTCAATAGCAGATGATCAGACTAAAGAATTATAGTCAAGTGAATTAGACTAGGTAGATCAGATGACTAAGTACTTTTAAACTGAGGTATGTCCTCCTAATCTTAATACATCACAAAGAATAAGATATAGACTCTAGGATCTGAAGTATATATTATTTCTATGAGGTCTATACAAAATAAACCTTGATGGAGTACTCCTAAGATGCTTAAAATATGATCAACAAAAAAAGGTCATAGAGGAGTTCCATGGAGGACTATCCGGAGGACACTTCTTAGGAAGAGTAATAGCTTTGAAAATTATCAAGGTAGGATATTACTGGCCTACCATATTTACTAACACCTTCAAAATCACTAAAGCTTATGATGAATGCCAATGGTATGTAGGAATAACAAGGAATGCATAATTTCCCCTTAAGAAAATTCAAGTGGATGAACCCTTTCAACAATGATTTTTGGACTTCATAGGAGTTATCAATATGCATTCCTTAGTAGACAACAGGTACATTCTAACTATTATAGACTACCTCACCAAGTGGGTAGAAGTCATTCATACAAAGAAATCAGACCAAAAAGTGGTGATAAATTTCATGGAAATCTTGATTACAAGGTTTGGTGTTCTAGAGGCTTTGGTAAGAGATAATAGACTAGGATTCATAGGAGCCAAATACATTGAGTTTTCCAGCAAGTACGACATCACCATAAAGAATATTTCAAACTACTACCCCCAAGGAAATGGACTAGCAGAATCAACTAACAAGAATCTGTTGAGGATTTTGACAAGATCATTAGAGGGTAATAAGAGAAGTTGGAACCTATTGCTTGAAAAATCTCTATGGGTAGACATAATCACTATTAAAAAGTCCATAAAAACCTCTCCTTACACCTTAGTAAATGGAAAAGAGGCAGTGTTACTATTGAGAAGCAACACACCCCCACTGAAAAAATGAAGTTCCATCCTTCGAAAGTTTTTACTTTGCATTTTTTTAGCAGGGACCCTCTTGAGTTTTTCGGGTTTTAAATTCCAAATTTTTCTTGCCTCCTTCTTCAAGTTGTGCATTTATCAAAATATCTAAGTAGGCTTGCATGGGGCATTGTCTTCAATTTAAAACTTTTGAAAGATTGCATGTAAATGTATTAATTCATGTTAATGCATTTTCTTTTAATCCCTGATGAATTCTAAAGTTTCGCTTATAGATTCGGGTACCCTTTAGCCTTGCTTAGATCCTTGTAAAGTTTCATCAAATTCTGGGCACTTTGGGTGTTTGTCTTTTTTTTGCACTAAAGGAAGCAAAGGAAGGATGCCAAGTGCAAGTCAGGGAAGTGTCGCGAAATCGCGACGTCGTGAAATCACGACACAAATTAAGAAAGAAGCCAAGGCAGGGTCGCTGTCGCAATTTTGTGACATGTCACGAAATTGCGACATGTCGCGTTTTCATGGCAGCGACAGGAAAAACAACAAAGAGACAACCAAATAGAAAATAGCTAGAAGCAAGTATGGGAACGTCGTGTTGTCGCGACACGTGTCAAATAAATAAAATCGACATGTAATAAACATTAAGGTTTTAATTTAATGTTTTTAAAATGCTGACCCTTGCTTTTCTTTTGTAGAGAGCAATACAATTGCATGATGGCGGAAGTAATGACGAGAAAGACAAAGTTAAGCGTAGATTAATCAAGGACTGTCACATTGAAATGGGAGATGTCGAGAATTGTTGGTTCATCCAAATTTAACGGATCTAGCCGCAAAGGAACTTTACGATGACTACGCAGCTGCCCATTTAATGGAATATGTCGGCAATTGATCGAAAAATGAAAATATCTACACACAGTTATCGAAATTTGTCGATGGACGCATTTAATGAAAATTTATGGCGGAAGTAATGGCGTACAGAGATTTTCAACTTAAAGACGACTCTGTGAAGATGAAATGTCAGAGAAGTGGTGACTCATCCAAATTTCCTTGGGGAATTAATGAAGACATTTACACACAGTTACAGGTGGATGCAAATAATATCAAATTCTGCCTTCTCCATTTATGGAAAGTAACTGCACTGAGATTTGCGGAATGGTTAAGTTTTATCAAGACTCTATTTTAAAAGGCCTTATATTGTAAAACCCGGGTAGTAGAGTTTAAGGTGATAAGATTTAGGGTTTGAGAAGAAGATATTTTCGAAAAGATCAGGGTCTATCCTGAGTCTATAAAAACTTCTTCTGAATGTAAATCACGGGAGGTGAAGACTTAGAAATAAAAGCTATTGAGAGCAATTTCTTGCAAATCTTGTTTGAATGCTTTGTTCTGGACTTAGAGTTGGTGTGATTTTTATTTTTCTATGATAGCATGGCCAGGAGCCTAATCTGTTTCGGATTGTGATAAGTTCATCTTCTTTTGTTTTCATTTTATTAAAGGTTTATTTAATTTATGTTGTAGATCTGTGTTACCAGGATTGGATATCTTTGTTAGGCTTCATTTTATTTATTGTATGTTAGGGAAAATTATAGATTTAAGGTTCAGGCCTGTTCTAATTGCTTTGTCCTCACTGTGTGAGCTAGGCTACTGGTGAGAGATACCAATTTTAACTAACTTCCCTTCTATTTATAATTTTTTATTAGATCTATTTCATCTTTGTCTTATGCTCTTAGTTGAAAGTGATCTTAGAAAGCTGGACACTTTCCTCTTTGATTTGTTCTATTGTGAAGCTAATCGGTATAACTAAAATTGGTAGTTGTGGTCTTGCAGCTAAGTTAGATAAACTTCTCTTTCTGCCCTACCCTACTCTCTCTGTTCCACCGTGAAATGATCCATTTTTATCTTTCTTTAAACTTGTCTTTTATTTAAATATGCTAAAGTATAAAGAGCTAGATCAAAGAACTGATTGTAAATCTGATTATCCACAAAGATAACCAACTCCAAGAATATTACTGAACTGAAGTCCCGAGCCCATTGTAAGGTAATAGACAGTCCACTTGAAACTATTCCACAAGTGGAAAAGAGTGAATAGACATTTGACCGAACTCTGTAACTCACACCTTGGATATCCATCAAGATCCTAAAGTGAGTGGGATTTATCCCGTATAAGTGTTGTTGGTATTTTATGCTCATTCTTCACAGGGTGTGTATAAAAGTTGAACCAAAATTTAAAATTGGTGCTAGATGGAGGGGCTCACTAAAATCCATTCAGTATTGTAAGTTGTCTATGCAGATTTTGGTATTTTATCTTTTGAATCCTTTTCCCTCTTCCTCAGCCTTTTAAAACTTGTTTGTTTGAGTTTTTGCCTAAACAGCGGAACTCAACACCAATATTTAAAATTGCTAGAAAAGAGGACCTCAAGTTCAGTAGTCTGTTAAGGATTGCAAGGTTATAAGTACTGGTGAAAAGTTGGATTCTAATTATAGAATAACAAGGTCCCACTCTAGAGCTGGAGAGCTCCTTGTGCCTGAGTTAGAAACTCCCAGAAGAGGCAGCCTCAGAAGGGCCAAGTCCTTTTTTGAAATAGTTTTGTCACCACTTGTAGTTTATCCAACTGTAACTAAAAATATCATTTTCAATCAAGTAATAATGGCAAACTGGTTAGGTTCCACTGCCTTAAATATCTCGGGTCCAGCCCATGACCTACCCAGAAATCCTGAGAGGTATCTTCCCAGATATAAACATGATGGAATTAGGACAGCAGAAGAACATCTAGTAGCATTCAAGAATGCTCTGAAATTGTTAAAAGTATAGCATGAAGATGTGGCTTGCAGATTGTTCCTGTTCACTCTCTAGGAGGGAGCTTATGACTGGTTTCTAAATCTCACTAACGATTCTATTACCAGTTGGAATGACTTGGAAAAGGTTTTTTTATCATAGTTTGGTGAGGTAATAGATCCCAGTGTATTATATCAGCAGTTTTCTGGTATTAAAAGAGAAATAAATGAATATGTCAGATCTTACAATGTCAGATTTTAGAAGGCTTATGGTAGACTGACTGGTTATTATGTGCCGAATGCAGACCTGACATTAGAGATTTTTAGGAATTCTCTGGATCCAATGAATTCTATTTTCTTGAAAAGAGATCCCTCTATTACCAATTTAACAAAGGCTTACAAAGAAGCTTTGGTTCTAGAAAGACAATTGGGACCCCAACCTTTAAATGCTCATCAAATTCCTTTGGTCACACAAGCTGCCCCTGTTTTCAATCCCATACCACATCAGATGATGTTGCTAATATGTCAGACTCCACCATCAGGAAATCCATTAGCTGTAACACCTACTGAAAATGTATAGAACCCAGGTAAAGAAGCTGATAATGCAAGAGTTGAAGAAGTGTCAAAAATAGTCCAAAAGTTGGCCAATGATTTTTTGAGTTTTAAAAGGCAGGTTTCTACTAGGGAGAACTCAAACGGGTATTCCTATCGGCATACATGATTCACTCGGCCCCCATACGAACCCAATAAGGATTACAAAGGTAAAGGTCATGATGTAAATATTTGTGATTTGGCTTTGCCTAACTGGTGTAGGATACATGCTACTTCTCAGCACGAGGAGTTGGATTGTTTGGAATTTTGTAATGCCTTTGAATCTTTGTCTGGGGAGTTGATTTCTACTAAACATCAAAGAAATACAGATGGCCCAAGTTCATCCAGCCATATTGTAGCTATGGTCTTGGATTCTTTCACTTTCCCGGAGGAATCTGAGAATGTAGTTGAAATGCCTATGGATGAGGTGCAAGATTTTCAACAATACAGGAGGGACAACTATAACCTCAAAAATAGAAATTCGGAGCCCAACACTACATCTACCCCTTTGGATAACTCTCACAATGTTCCTCAAGATCCATCTTCAAGCAATAACCCATCTCCACCCAAGGGAGGAAATCCAAGGGGACCAGATGCTTTTGTCCCTCCACTCAATAAGGGATATAACATAGTGGAGGACATGAAGAAGATCAAAGCCAACATCACTCTTCATGAGTTGGCCCAAATTTCAAAATAGAGGGACAACTTGATTAAAACATACTCTGGGCCTACTACAAAATCTTTAGACAGGGGAAAGAAGATGGCAAATGCGAATGTAGCCATGTATAAAGAGAAGACTGAAGTTCCGCCTTTTCTACTGAATGTTCGTATTTTTGGGAAAAACTTACACAACTGTCTGGTAGATTCAGGTGCTTCAGCTAATGTTATGCCTTTGGCAATTTGTCAATAGTTGGGTTTGACCCCAATGAAGTCTAAAAGAAGAGTTGTCCAATTGGACAAATCGAAGGTTAAAGTAGTGGGTGAACTTCAGAATATCCATATCCAGTTAGCATCTGAACCAAGGGCACAACACAGAATTGAAATTCAGGTGGTGGATATTCCTGTGGGGTACGAGATGCTTTTGAGCAAGGATTGGTCCAAATATTTGAATGGATAATTGGCAACTGAATTTTCACACATGTGGTTGCCATGGAAAGGAGTGGCAAACCAATTAAGGGTTGAAAGAGAACCCAGATACAAACATATGATCATTGAATATAATGCAAAAAATGAGACTGTAAATATTGCTGATGTAGATATTGGAGTGTATAATTTAACGGGACAAAACGAGAAGTTTAGTAAAGCTCATCCTGTTCATAGTAATGAAGTCTGGACGCTTCATGTGGATGGGGCTAAATCTAAATAGGGTTCTGGTACAAGGACAGTCCTTAAAGGGCCTGAGAATCAGACATATTTTATGTCTTATCACCTACAGTTCCCTTGTACAAATAATTTAGCGAAATACGAAGCACTGGTATTAGGATTGAAATTTGCTCTGGACAAAGGTGTAAGAAATATTCGAGTTTTTATAGATTCAGAGTTGGTGGCTAATCAAGTTAAAGGTAAATTCCAGTGTAAAGCATCTTATTTAAAAGGATACAAACACCGAGCCTAGGATCTCGTGGAAGATTTTGATGCTTTTAATTTAACGCACATACCTAGAGAGCAAAATTCACATGTAGATGTCTTGGCTTCATCAGCCGCAAGTCTGAAACCACTGGAAGAATTCAAATGGAACAAGTTTTCGATCGAGTTAGTCCCTTGTCCTTCGGTCCTAAATAATGTGGATAATTTTCAGGTTTTCTTTGATGACCAACAGATTATAAATTTTTTACAGAGTACCAAAGCGTTTGAAAATGCTATAATCGATGATGGACAAAGGGATACTCTGTTGGAGTAGTTAGACGATGAAAGGGGAATAATAAGGTTGAAAGATAATAGAATTTCAAAAGGGATGGTAGAACTGGAGCGGCTCTTTGATGTTGACCAAATCAAGCAAAAGGTGAATTCTGAGGATTCTATGGGCATAATAAACAGTGAGACTGAGAACCTGAACGTGGGGACTGAAGAAGATCCCAAGCACTTCAAGTTGGCTAAAACTTGTGACCCAAAAATAAAAAGAAGTATGATTGATTTTCTTCATAGGTCCAAGGATGTTATGGCCTGGTATTACAAAGACTTAAAGGTTTTTGATCCGAAAGTTTACACTCATATTATACCTTTAAAAGAATTTTCCAAACCTTTTCGGAAAAAACAAAGGCATGTCAACGCTCTGCTAGAACCCCTCATCTAGAAGGAGGTAGAAAAATTATTGAGTGCCACCATTATTTTTCCCATTAGGCATTCTACTTGGGTGGCCAATTTGGTGCCGGTCAGAAAGAAAAATGGAGAGATCCGCTTGTGTGTGGATTTTAGAAATTTAAACAAGGCATCTAAGAAAGATAATTATCCTCTACCTTCCATGGATGAGGTGTTACAGATTGTCAATGGTTTGGAAATGATGTCTTTCCTAGACAGTTTTTTCAAGATATAATCAGATATTGGTTGAAAGGGAAGACAAGATGAAAACTGCCTTCACAACCAAGTGGGGAACTTTTGCCTACAAAAGAATGCCATTCGGATTGATTAATGTCGGAGCTACTTTTCAACGTGCGATGGATCATGCTTTCAAAGGCCTTATGGGTAAGTGCATTGTTGTTTACATGGATGACTTAACAGTTTTCTCTAAATCTCGATTTGATCACATAAAACACTTGGAGTCTGTGTTCAACAAATGCAGGGAGTTCGGCATTTCTTTGAATCCGAAGAAGTGAATTTTTGGTGTAACAGAAGGAAATCTCCTTGGGCACTTGATCACCAAAGATGGCATTTTCGTGGATCCTGACAGAGTTGAAGCCATATCCGACATACCCTTTCCCAACTCTAAGAAAGAGTTAAGATCCTTTTTTGGGAAAATTAACTTTGTCAAGAAGTTCATCTCGAGTTTTGCAGAAATAGTCAAGCCACTGAATGATATGCTAAAGGAAACTGCTCAGATTGCCTGGACAACAGAAGCTAAAATAGCGTTCTAAGAAATCAATACTACCATCAAGCAAGCTCCAATTCTAGTGAGCCTAGATTTTAGTACAAATTTTTACTTGTACACCTTTTCTTCCGAACACACACTTGCTGCAGTTTTGACCCAACGAAGAGAAATGGGGGAGCATCCAATTGCTTTCAAGAGTACCAATTTAAATGGGGCTGAGCTAAAGTATTCTCGCTTAGATAAACAAGCCTATGCCTTGGTGAGAGCAGTTAAGCAGTTCAGACACTACATACTAAGAAGCAGAGTTCATGCTATAGTTCCTGACCCAGCAGTTAAATACCTTTTAAGCCAAGACGAATTGGGTGAACTAAGAGGTAATTGGGTTACAAGACTGCAAGAATACGACTTAGAAATTCGGCCTACAAAATTAATCAGAGGACTTGGTTTGTCTCAACACATTGCCAAAATACCTGTGCAAGAAGAAATTAATCAGTTGAATTCGGGATTCGATGTCGGGTATGGAGATATTATTCATCTGCTGCAATTTGGAATTTTTCCATCTCACTTAAACAGAACCCAAAGGAGAGCACTAAAACTAAAAGCTGCTCATTATCTCCTCAAAGGAGGCAACTTGTATAGAGAGAATTATGCTGGCATTTTCTTAAGATGAATTTCTGAGAGTGAAGTCAATGAGGTGATGTCCAGTTTTCATGAAAAATTAGGGGCAGGGCATTCCTCAGGATTTGCCACTATGCATAAGATATTGAGAGTAGGCTATTACTAGCCTACATTGTTTAAAGATGCACATCAACATGTGAGAAATTGCCATCAGTGCCAAAATTTTGCATCCAAAGAGGCCAATCGAGCTCTACCATTGCAGCCTATTGTAATAAATAAACCTTTTATGCAATGGGGACTTGATTTTGTGGGAGTGATAAACCCAAATTCTTCGACGAGGCATAAGTATGTTCTAACAGCTACTGATTACTGCATAAGATGGGTCAAAGAAGCAGCCACCATGAGAAGTATAGCTCATGAAGTGATCAATTTTCTAGAGTTAAATTTCATAACCAGGTTTGAGGTTCCTCTGAATTTGGTGTGCGATAATGGGACAGCCTTCCAATCATTAGAGTTTGCAGAATGGGCATACCAGATGGGGATAGTTATCAGATTTTCATCTAACTATTATCCCCAAGGTAATGGATTAGCTGAGTCCACGAATAAGAATTTAATGAATGCCATTAAGAAATCTGTAATGGACAAACCCAGACAATGGCATACATTATTGAAATATGCACTTTGGGCTGACCGAATAAGATATAAAGTGGCTCTTAAGACTTCCCCATTTGCTTTGCTGTATGGTACTTAGCCCATTGTTCCCATCTCTCTAAAATTACCTACTTATCAATTTGTTTTAGACTATTTTGAGGATTAGGAAGATGCAGAGGCTCATGTTTTGGATCTAACTAATTTACAAGATGAACGACTCCAAGCCCTGGAACATTTCAGTCGGCACCAAGAAATCGTCAAGCGCTGGTTTGAAAAAAGAGCCAGAGTGAAATATTTTAGACTTGTAGACCTGGTGCTTCTATGGGACAAGGCCCATGAAAAGAAAGGTAAACATACAAAGTTGCAGCCGCTATGGATAGGGCCATACCAGATTTCTGAGATCTTGGGTAATAACACATTTTGTTTATAGGACCTTGATGGTAATTTTTTGAACCTCCCTATTAACGGTCAATACCTAAAACATTATTTCTCATTGTTCCATCCAATATATCATTTGAATGAATCACAAAGAAGTTGTAACATATGTATACATTGTAAATGAGCTTTAAAGTATTTTATTTTATTTTATTTTAAAGGTCTGTGTTTTATCCTTTGGGGTCTACAGTTTTATTTTATTTTTCTGTATTTTATCCTTTGGGGTCTGTACAATTTTATTTTAAAAGGGGTCTGTACAGTTTTATTTTATTTTAAATTTCTGTGTTTTATCCTTTGGATATGTACAAGTTTCTTTAGCTTTTAAAATTCTTTTTTTAGTTTTTCCTGGGAAGCAAAGAAAAAGTCAGCCTTCCAAAATTATTTCATTCTGAGTTCAAAATCTAGTGTTCATTATTCTAATTGAGAGATAGTCTGCTTAAAATGAACAGTGGAACTATTTTGTTATTCAAAACAACAGTAGAAAGATGATTGGATTTTGTCTCTTGCTTGCCATAGTTATTTTAATTATAAAGAAACTGCTATACTGTTTGGCTGGAGAAACTCCAAGGGAATCCAAGAAAAGTTGGTCATAAGAGGGGACTATGATTCATGAAATTATTTGAGTATCCATAGAGGCTATCAGTACCCAGGCTAAAGCAGTTCCAGATTGATGAAATATTAAAAAAAAAAAATTATTGTTCTTTTATTAAGGCTTTTCATATTTCGAGATATTTCAAAGGAGAGAGAGAGAAGGTGAAAGTTGAGCAAGACAACATAAAACTGGCACTCTGTTATTTCCTATATATAAAAAAAAGGGAAGGAAAAAGTTATGTAATGAAAGAGGTGGCCAAGGCTTCAGAAGATGTTTTATTTTACCAAGTGGTAGATACTACTTCACAGTTGTGGATCAAGGTCGTGTAAATCTAAAGAGTAACTCTGTCGAGGCTGTAAAAGGCTAAACTAGTAAATAGAGCCCTACTCGATTTTCCCTTCCACAACTCGGTTTCCCCTTTCTAGAAAAGTTGATCAATCCAGAGTACAACATTCGAAGGCCCAGTCATTCTTGAAGAAAGCTTTATATGCTTATAATTGCACATCAAAAATCTTCCTTAAGTGATTCAATCTAGTGTGTCCTTGGGAAATTTTAACAACTATCAGGTAGTAGTTAAATTATTTTGAAGAATATTTATGGCAAGGCATGATACATGGTCTATGTTGTTTTGAAACTAGAGTCCTGGGTTCTAAAACAATGCTACTATTTTACCCGCAAATATCGCCATTTGTTGAGAAGCAACACACATCCACTGAAAAAATGAAGTTCCATCCTTCGAAAGTTTTTAATTTGCATTTTTTTAGCAGGGACCCTCTTGAGTTTTCTGGGTTTTAAATTCCAAATTTTGTTTGCCTCCTTCTTCAAGTTGTGCATTTATCAAAATATCTAAGTAGGCTTGCATGGGGCATTGTCTTCAATTTAAAACTTTTGAAATATTGCATGTAAATGTATTAATTCATGTTAATGCATTTTCTTTTAATCCTTGATGAATTCTAAAGTTCTGCTTACAGATTCGGGTACCCTTTAGCCTTGCTTAGATCCTTGTAAAGTTTCATCAAATTTTGGGCACTTTGAGTGTTTGTCTTTTTTTGCACTAAAGGAAGCAAAGGAAGGATGCCAAGTGCAAGTCAAGGAAGTTTCGCAAAATCGCAATGTCACGAAATCGCGACACAAATTAAGAAAGAAGCCAAGGTAGGGTCGCTGTCGCGATTTCGCGACATGTCATGAAATCACGACATGTCACGTTTTCGCAACAGCGACAGGAAAAACAACAAAGAGACAACAAAATAGAAAATAGCTAGAAGCAAGTACGGGAACGTCATGTTGTTGTGACACATGTCAAATAAATAAAACCGACATGTAATAAACATTAAGGTTTTAATTTAATGATTTTAAAATGCTAACCCTTGCTTTTATTTTGTAGAGAGTGATACAATTGCATGATGGCGGAAGTAATGATGAGAAAGACAAAGTTAAGCGCAAATTAATCAAGGACCGTCACATTCAAATGGGAGATGCCGGGAATTGCTGGTTCATCCAAATTTAACGGATCTGGCCGCAAAGGAACTTTACGATGACTAAGAAGTTGTCCATTTAATGTAATATGTTGACAATTGACCAAAAAAAGAAAATATCTACACACAGTTACCGAAATTTTCCGATGGACACATTTAATGAAAATTTATGGTGGAAGTAATGGCGTGCAGAGATTTTCAACTTAAATACGGCTCTGCGAAGATGAAATTTCAGAGAAGTGGTGACTCATCCAAATTTTCTCGAGGAATTAATGAAGACATTTACACACAGTTACAGGTGGATGCAAATAATATCAAATTCTGCCTTCTCCATTTATGGCAAGTAACTGCACTGAGATTTGCGAAATGGTTAAGTTTTATCAAGACTCTATTTTAAAAGGCCTTATATTGTAAAACCCAGGTAGTAGCGTTTAACATGATAAGATTTAGGGTTTGAGAAGAAGATATTTTCAAAAAGATCAGGGTCTGTCCTGAGTCTATAAATACTTCTTCTGAATGTAAATCACGGGAGGTGGAGACTTAGAAATAAAAGCTATTGAGAGAAATTTTCTACAAATCTTGTTTGAATGCTTTGTTCTGGACTTAGAGTTGGTGTGATTTTTCTTTTTCTATGATAGCATGGCCAGGAGCCTAATCTATTTCGAATTGTGATAAGTTCATCTTCTTTTGTTTTCGTTTTATTAAAGGTTTATTTATTTTATGCTGTAGATCTGTGTTACCAGGATTGTATATGCTATTAGGCTTCATTTTCTTTATTATATGTTAGGAAAAATTATAGATTTAAGGTTCAGGCCTATTCTAATTACTCACACCTTGGATATCTAGCAAGATCCTAAAGTGAGTGAGATTTATCCTGTATAAGTATTGTCGGTATTTTATGCTCATTCTTCACAGGGTGTGTATAAAAGTCGAACCAACAATTACCTGTTCATTTGGAAATTCTAGCTCTCAAGATGATAAACATAGAAGAGGAATCTGAGCAGAATCCATTGGAAACAAGGTTAACACAATTGCTTGTAGTTAGAAGAAAAAGAACTCAGGCATATGAAGATTTTCAAAAGCATTTAGTTGACATCAAGGCATGGTTTGACAAGAAGGCAAGGTTCAAAAAATTCCAAGTTGGAGATTCAGTACTCAGTTGGAATGTTGAAAGATCTAAAATGGGACATTATCGAAGTTTAAATCCTTCTAGGATGGCCCTTTCAAGATAGTAGAGGTTAAAGAGATCAATTTTTTCTATCTTGAAGATCTTGAGGAAAACATATAGTCAATTTCAGTCAATGGTTTTCACCTTAAACTATATTTTGATTAAGTTGAGCTCATTGTAATATATGTACATATTTTGTACCATATCCTTTCCATTTTATTTCAAGTTTTCATTTTTGATAAAATGCTAAAAAATATATAAAGTGAAAAGGTTGCAAAAATAAGCTAAGTGTCGGCAACAAGTTGCAACTTTTCATTTCATCCTCAAATAAACTATGAAAGAAGCAAAATGATGCATGAATTCCAATTCACTCTTAAAAGAGTAAGTGACAATGGATCGCGGTGAGAGTTCCAATCTGCCAAAGTCGATGACCATTTTTGAGCAGAAACCAAATCCCTTGCCACGCCATTTTCCAAAAGGCAAATATTTGTAAATTAATGCATAATATTCCCACATCGATCTAAAGGAAAAGAAAAATATGAGTGACATCATGAGTACATGAAGGATTTGAGTATTAACCAATTGAAAAGTAGCGTAACATCTCCAAGACACCAATATGCATAATTTCAATTGGAAAAGCATTCAAATGGATATTTTTGGTAGCAACCACATTAATGGCAAAGGGTGTGCATGCATGGGAAATTAAAAGTGCTCAAAAGTGTAAAATGCATTCATTCAATGAAAGCAATCCCTATCGAGCAGGAAGAGTATTCCAGAGAGAAAATTCTAAATATTGCTTGTGGAAATGGCCTTCAAAGATACTCAAGAATTTGAAACCTCAGTAAACGAAGAAATGGACACTTACATTGACAAATTGAAGTCATGGGTGACACTGAGATGGTCCTCATAGAGAGAACAAAGCTAAAAAAAACATAAATGATAGATACAAGAAAGTTTTGGCCTTATCTCTCCAAGGTATATGTGTCATTCATTCCTTCTTGTATTTTTATATCTATGATTCAGTTCATCCTTGTCTAGAGTTGATAGCAGCCATTGTTAAATAATATGTGTAGACACCAAAACAACACCAATCCGATTATGTGACTACAAACACTGATCACATTAACACACACAGCCCCCAGGGTAGCCCCCAGAGGTTAAATAGTGGTTCTAACCACTTACACAACAATTTTGCAAGTCAAAAATTAGTTTGGCACCTTTTAGACACTTTATTTCTTATTCGTCCCACCCAGGGACGAGTGCGAATTTGTACTCGTCCTACCCAAGGACGAGTATGGATTTGTACTCGTTTCACCCAAGGAAGATTATTAGCACTCGCTCCGGGGTGGGACGAACGCCAGGTTTGACCAGCAAAAAGTCAGACCTCAGCGCATGACAACTCAGAACTACCACTCAGCTTTTCATGCATGACATAGGAGTGCGAGTGAGTTCTTTTAACAACACACATCTGCCAATTGACTTTCCCTTCACTGCATGGGAAGGAGAGTAAGCTTTTTAAGACAACTCAGATTTGCCACTTAGCTATCCCTTCATTGCATGGGAGTGCAAGTGAGCTTTGCTAAAACATGCAAAGACATGCACAAGAGCGATTAAGAAGCCCTTGATCAAGAAGAAGTCTTCTCTTCACAAACAAAAGCATTCATGCAAAGAAACACTTTTGCATGTTAATTCAAAAATACCCCTTGGGTCTATAAAAACGGTGAGTTTTCTCACCCAAAAGGAGACAGAGAAGGAGCATTTTGAGCGACGAAGTGCTGCTAGTTCACTTACTAGCGATTTGTGCTTTCATAATCGTGAGTTGCAGCATTAGAGGAGCGGCGAGGAGTCTACCTTACCAACGCAAGCGGCGGCAACATTTGGCCCGCCCATTCCAAACATGGGCATGCGGAAGAGGAATTCTGAAGCAAATTATAGAGATCAATATCTAACGCTCCTATCCCCTAAAAAGGAAGGAGACGTATTGTAACACGAATTGAAAAGAATATCAATAAAAAGGGCTATAGTTTATATTGCTTTTATATCTTGTGTTCATTCATTTGTGTTCTTTCCTTTTAATGCAATTTTGTTTAGTTTTTCCTTTTTGTTTCTGGAATCTCGTGCTTTCAATGGCGATCACGGTGGGACGCTGTCCCCTGTTTTAAAATCACCAGAAACTGATTGAATTTTTGTGTTTGTGCTTGACAGGTACATTTTTTTTTTCTTGCATCGTTAATCGTCTCTGCAAGGGACGATTTCTATTCTGGAAATCGTCTCACCCTAGGACGATTGTAAAATCGTCTCTACGAGGGACGATTTCTGTTCTGACAATCATTTCACCCTGGGACGATTGTAAAATTGTCTCTACAAGGGATGATTTCTGTTCTGTTAATCGTCTCACCAAGTGACGATTTTCTGTCTGCAACTTTTCAGAGCAAAATTTCAGAGGCAACTGGAGCAGGCAGAGAAGAGGTAGGGATTTTCATCATCTTTGTTGAAATTTTTTGTTTCTGTTTCTGTTTCTTTGACTGTTTCCATTTTAGCTTGCATTGCTTAGGAAAATTCATTCATGCATGTTTCATTTTCGTTGGATAAAATGAACCTCACACACTCCACGAAACAATTTTAAACCAAGGAGCTGGTCGTAAGACCCCAACCCTTGATCAAGACCATTGGTGGATTTAATCACCACCTTGGCTTGATTTGCATACATTTCCTGATTGTCAACTGTTGTTAGGCGTAAATCCTGACGAAGACAGACCGAGCGTAGCTGGGGTGATTCCCATGCGCACGAGGATAAGTTTTCTATGGTAGGTGCCATTAACAGGACAATCCCCCTTTCGTATCGCCTACGTACCATGTACCTTCTGCTCTCACGTACCTATAGTCTCCCTCTCGTAAGGGCGGGTATATAGAGAGGTTGGTATATCGGCTTGGTTGGTATATTGAAGGGGCGACCTTTTGGGAGTTATAAGAGCCTACATAATGCATTTAAACGTTCTACAAAACCTACAAAAACAAAAACAAAAACAAAACACAAAAATGCACTAAACCAGTCTAGGGCACACCAAGAATCCTTAAAAGAGATAATCACGGTTTTGTGAATGTGTGTGTTTAATTCTGTTTAGTGTAGACAAAAAAATCATTAAAAACAAAGATAAAAAAAAATCTACGCATTTTGTCACTCGCTCCAAAAGCTCCAAGGATTCCTACAATCGCTTGGTCACCCCAAAATGCTCCAAAGGTGTCCATGAACCCTTTGGTCAACCCAAAAGCACCCCAAGGTTCCCATAAGTGATGCAGGACCATCCAATTTGGTGCCA